>JACXGJ010000699.1:0-109961 GCA_016801105.1 Esox niger
TGGGTCTCGTGTTGGCTAACATTCATTAGCTTGCTTCATATAGACATCTACCACCGTGCATTCAGGGACATAGCCCAGCACTTGGGTCTCGTGTTGGCTAACATTCATTAGCTTGCTTCATATAGACATCTACCACCGTGCATTCAGGGACATAGCCCAGCACTTGGGTCTCGTGTTGGCTAACATTCATTAGCTTGCTAATAGAGATACACCAATACAGTTACCCTCAAATGTATTCACCCCTTTAGACCTTTTAAAAATACATTTTACAACAAATCAAAATTGATTTAATTAGGAGTTTTTGCCGCTGACTGAACTCAGTAAAAATGGAACATCTAACAATTGGAATGGTAACTAAAGTATAAGTAATCATAACTTTAAATAATATCTATGCATATCTATATGAATGTAAACCTTACAACAGCTTGCCATGTATGATACGCTACTACACACTTTTCAGAATTTAGAAACAGACCACATAGAAATAAGATCAGTATTTTTAGATTTGGCCGGTAGAGTATAACTACTAGAGAATTATAAAAAAGCATATCCAGTTCAGTTAAGAGCTGTTTCTGTTCATTACTGACTTAGGTATTGTTTCCTTTTCTACAGGTTCTAGCTCAGAACTCTGGATATGATCCACAGGAGACCCTGGTTAAACTCCAGACTGAGTACAAAGAGAGTGGCCAGTTGGTTGGAGTGGACCTTAGCTCTGGTATGAAAATGAATGTATTTTTAAACTGAGGACATGCATACGTATGTATTGATTTTATTTAATGTCCAACTATATGATTTTATTTAATATCCAAAAAACAATCATAAATCACTTAAGGTACACTACTAAAATGATTAGGAAAGTTAACACTAGCTTTTTTACTTAATGACTTAAACAGTTGTGCTCCTCTGTTTTTTATTTCTTTAGGTGAGCCAATGGTTGCTTCAGAAGCTGGAGTGTGGGATAACTACAGTGTTAAGAAACAACTTCTTCACTCATGGTAAGAAAAAAATAAATAAATTTGAGGTCAGAATTATATTTAAGAATCTAGATTGCATTATCCTTTGGACTTAACTGTTGGTGGTTTGTTTTCTGTCAACAGCACTGTAATAGCCAGCAACATCCTGTTGGTGGATGAGATTATGAGAGCAGGCATGTCATCCCTTAAAGGCTAAGGTCAGAACCAAGATCGAAGATGAGCTATAGTGGGGGACAACCATAAATGACTACCACTTCAGATGCTAGTTACTAGCGTTACACAATAACTAGGGAAATGGACCAGTATTAGAACGTTCTCCAGTTGTAAATGGATATGAATTCCTGTGTCCCTGCTTCTTAATATCCCTACTGTTTAGAACTGTTTATTTCCCTCCCACGGTTGTTTTTTTATGGATCGTACTAAGAATGTATTACCTCACTTGATGTATGTACTGTAATAAACATGTCGCTAGGCTCTGATACGAATTTTACAGCTTAATATAATCAGTCTGTGGAGTCTAATGTGAGTCATACATTTGCACCAGGCAGGATGATTCAATCAACAAATCAGTTCAGATTTTATATAAATATTTAATTTAAAAATTAGCATACAATTTTCAAGTGTTCTCACACTTCACACTCCTTTGTAAAACAGTTTACAGTGCATAACTGAGTACAGTATAACCGACAATGTCAAAATAAAAAGTAAATCACATTTCTTACACTGAACAGAAATTGTAACGCAACATGCAACAATTTCAAAGATTTAAAAAGTTACAGTTCATATAAGGAAAACGGTCAATTTAAATAAGTCATAATCTATTAAGAAATCAGCTTTTTGTGCGTATAAAAACTTTCATTACAGCTCATGAAACATGGGTCCAAAACTTTACATGTTGTTTAGATTTTTGTTCAGTGTAGTATACGCCAGTTCAAGTTTACAGACGTCAAGGAGAGAAAAACACTAGCTACATAAAGTACTAAGATGCCTCAAGCTTTACAGGCAGAGCAATCCATAGAACCATCCAATCTGCAGTTACTCTTATAAATAATATTTTACACAGCATACGCATACCATGTAAATTGTTGAGTTGGATGTCTATTATACTGTTGAAATGGACTTCTGGGAATAATTCAGAGTGCAGTGTTTCAGAAAATGTGTCTATATAAGAAATTCACAACATTCACTATGTTTTTGAAACTTTAAATCGAAATATTCTGAAACATTCCCTACTGTATTGGCCTTAGAAAAGGGTTTCCATTTTGCTAAGTGCATTGTTCTAGAAAGCGTTTCACATTGGATGTCTTCTAGCTTTCTGCCCTCTTCCCTACTAAACACAGCAGACCAATATTCCTCAGTGAAGGTCTTTGAGACACATCAGGAATATTTCCTAAGTATTCGTTCAAATCAATCCACAGTTTTGAGATATAATTCCAGCTGCAAAAAGTAAAAATCCACAGGCTTTGATTCTTTTTTTTTTTTTTTTTACCTCCAATCCCCCATATCCCCCTTCTTTTGGATACAAAAGCTATATAAGCTATACCTCATGCTACATCTGTGTCCAACTAAAACATTTTGCAATAGTATAGCCCATGCTTCAGTGAGCCTAATTAAGACTCTGACTGTGTGAAATCCTGAGCTCATCAACATACCGTCCCAACTCTATACTTTCTCATGGTGTATGCAGCTCTACATAAAAGGGTAGAGAACTGGTACAGGTGATATGCTTATGAAAAGTCCCTCCTCATGATCTGAAGAACAAACTGCAGCAGTCATTATTACCAGGAGTGCATGGAGGAGTCATCAGGCTCTGCTGATATAGAGAGCAGTATGGCCTTGGGAGTGTTCTCAAACAGGGCAGCTCTGTTCTGGGTCTGGCCCTTCTTGACCCAGTGACCGTATATCTTGAAGGCGCAGGCGTCAATCAACTTGCGTATGGGCTTGATGGCGTATGGATCACTTTTGATCACCTCCTTGGTTATTGGCTTAGCACGGCGGTAGTTGCAGTAGATCCGCATCACAGCAAGCACTGTCATGCAGACGACCTGGAGACAATCAGATTGGGGGATATTAGTTCTGTGTACATACGTAGACTGCTTGGTAATATTTATGTCACCTGTGACTTCACTGCTAGTGTTTCTTGACCAATGACTGAACACCCACAGTATCTGCTGCCATCAATCTCATTTTGCTTTAATACTGACTTTTAGAAAATATATTTTCCTTGCATGCGGGTATCTGACTTCTTGAACAGTAATCGGCCTGTGGCATCACGTAACCCTTGTGGAGAGAACGTTTACCCAAAGTGCTACAGCTCTTACCTTGAACCTCCTCTTAGGGGTGAAGTGTCTTACTTCAGCTACCACATACTGCTGGAAAAAGGAGTGGTTCAGGCAGTCTTTGGCTGTGTAGCGCTCTTCAGGGTTCACCATCAACATTCTGGAGATCTGGAAAAGGTATGAAGGAGGTGGCAATATTAAAGACACAAGTGAGGATCAGAATTTTGCCACTTATTTTGGTAAACGGACTAAATGAACCACCTGGACCAGAGCTGCTAAATGGGGCCCTTAACCACCACATCGCTGCTGATCCCCCCCCCCACGCCCCATAAGAGGAAAGGAGGGCCCAGACCACCCTCCTGGCATACGTCAATCCAACTTCTATTACTGTTATTGCAAGTTTAGCAAGGAAATGAGCTGCAGCAGTAAAGAACCATGACTCAACTGGCACATTCCTTAACAGATGCACATCCTCGTCTTTATGAATGTGTAGTTCAAGGAATTGGTGTGTATCTCGTGGAGAGTTGCACTTACAAAATCCACATTTCAAACATACAAGCTATAACTAAACTTCATGACTCAGGTCAAAGGGGGAGTGTAAACTTCTTTACCACCATCTGGCCAATTGGATCAATTCTGGATCTCTATGGTAAGATGCATAATTAAAGTTTTATCCAACTTTGAATGACAGCATGTTTGAGTTACAGTTTCAATTTCAGAGAGAATTAAGATGTAGAAGTAGCCTCCTGATTAAACATTCACAAAAAACTTATGAGCTGCCTGCAGGAAATATCCCCTTCAATATCATGAACAATGTACAACCTATCATCATTGAGCCTTGAATAAGGAGCTTTACCAGTAAATGCTCCAAAGGGAATGCCTGGCAACAGCTCCTGCGTTGTTGCAGCCTGTGTTACGTGCTTTGTGTGTCCATCACTGTGACAGCCAAAAACGTAGGAATACGTGTGCAAATGTTTTAAGTATGAAACTAATGCCATACAATATTGTATTACATAATCATGGCCCGAGCTATGGATCCAGCTGAAAATCACGAGTTTAACTTTTTAAACTCACTAGGTCTTTGACTGTGTCGGAACGGTCGTCCCATTCAGGAGAGGAGAACTCGTACTTCCCAGCTAGGATCATACGAAGCATCAGCATCTGCTTCCTGTGCCAGAAGGGAGGGGACCCAGCCAACAGGGTGTACATGATCACCCCAGAACTCCATCTGCAATCATCACAAAACATCTCAGTGTTTTCACAGGGCTTTTTTACCATTTAACAACTTTGCAATGATTAACTAGGTAGTACTATGCAGTAGGCTTAGGTAATCAGCAATCATATTATCAAATTTGTATTAAAACACAACAACTGGAGCAGGGATGATAAAGATGTTTTAGTTACAGTCTTCATGCCACATATGGTATCGAGCAGGTGAATGGAAACGAGAATGGGTAATAATCCGAGTACTCACATGTCCACGGCAGTCCCATATCCCCTGTGGTTGGGGTCCATGGAGCACTCAATGATCTCAGGGGCCAGGTAACCAGGGGTCCCACACACCTCTGGATTAGAAAACAGACTAAGAATAATTCACATCATTCTAATCTGTACAACAAACACAAATGGAAACATGCACCGTATACAAAACACATTCAATTTAACATCAAGCTCATACAGCAAACATATCAGTGTTACAATAATGTACTGCTCTTTCCATTTACAGTAGCTCTCAAAATGACCCACTTAGACTTTTTTTATTTAGTTACAACATGAAATCACATACAGTAGTTGATTGAATGAAATCTACCAGTGTGCAGTTAAAGGGGGTATTTCACATGAGTTCAGTTTAAAGGGGCCATATTTAGAGGGGCAGCAGTTAATGTTTTAAGTTAACGTTACAAAATGAATCAGAGTGACTGACATAATCCCCATTAAAACCTTGCTGGTCTGTCTATTAGTTTTTATTGATTTGTAATCTTGTTATACTCACCTATCCTTCCCACACTAAACCACAATGGACTTGCTAGTACTATACCGGTCAGTACTATCCTTCCCACAATGAATCACCCTGGACTAGCTAGTACTATACCGGTCAGTACTATCCTTCCCACAATGAATCACCCTGGACTAGCTAGTACCATACCGGTCAGTACTATCTTTCCCACCCTAAACCACAATGAACTAGCTAGTACTATACCGGTAAATGGAGAGAATATGACATCTGTGAATCTGCAGGAACAGGCAGTTGTCAAAAACAGAGTAGCTGGGCAAGAAGGGCACTAGTCAGGGAGGCCACCATGAGGCCTATGGCAACTCTAAATGAATCTTCCACTGAGGAGATTGAAGACTGTGCATACTGCAACAATAGGCTAGATGTGTCACAAAAGTGGTTAGGGTTAGGAGAGTATCAAAAAGAGAACAACTCACATCTAATCTCATGACAGGTCAAGTGGAAGATTCTATGGTCTGATGGGACCAAAATAGGGCTTTTCATCAATGGTACCCATCCAACTTCATGAAGCCTCAGCAATTTGGCAACAATGAAGGGTCAAAACTTGTGCTTAAATCTGCAAAACTGGTAAAGACATGATTGTAATAGTTGCCAATGGTGGATTTACCATATATTGACTAAAGGGGATGAATAATTATGCAATCAATTATTTCATGTTTTTTATTTATAATAAAATGAGAACCACTTGCAGATTAAATTTTTCAATTTGACATTTTGCTAAAATACTGATTACATCCATTTTGATTTCATGTTGTAAATCAATAAAATATAGAAAATTCCAAGGGGCTGAACGCATACATGAGACACTGTCACTCAACATGAACCTATGGTATCTATATGTATTTTTATAGGATGCAATTGTATTCATCCCTTAAACAGGGCGGTATTCTTGATGTTCTGTGAATGCAGTGAAGTTACAGCATTGCCCTTTGAAAGGTGACTCTGCAAGAGTCATGTTGCATCTGAACCTTTTTGCACCAGCTAATGTCTAGGCCAGAACAGAATGTTGCTGGTGGTAAAGAACATCAGAGCTTTGACAAGCTGGAACAGTGTAGTTAGAGAATAGCCCTAGTATTACCAGAAAACATTCTTTTCCACTGAATGTCAGCCAGCATGTAACTGTCCCACCTAATTTCCTTCTGCAACTGTGTTTCATTCTATATTCGTATGGACGTTTTATCAGAGTCAGCCACATGGGAGATTCAGAGTAGTTCTTATAATGGTCTTATGTTTTACTTCACTCAGAATTAGATTGAGTGGTACAATAACTTGATTTGCTTTGCCTGCCATAGACCCAACACGTAGTTGAAAATGACTGACTAACCGTTAAGTGTCTGTCCTGGCTCAATTTGCAGGGAGAAGCCAAAATCAGTGAGCTTGATATCCATGTTGTCATCCAGCAGGATATTCTCAGGCTTCAGGTCTCTGTGGATGATGTTCTGGTCGTGCAGAAACTGAACCACCTCCAGCAGTGCACGCATTATCTTCCTACAGGGGCAAGAAGAAACGTATGACTACTTCAAACCAAACTTATTTTAAATCACACACAGCTAATCATTCAATGTCCCTTAAATGCTTTTGTGAATCCCTTCATGCCAAATGGATTGGTCCAGATATACAAAGAATTTGGGTCCCACCCAAGGTATGATAAAAAGATAGTACAAAAATGTGGCAATTGGCAAGATTTTGACCTGGTTTCCTTCTCGCTCAAAGTGACTTTTTCTGTGAGGTAGTCAAACAGCTCCCCTCTTTTCATCCTGGGAAACACACACATGATATGGTTATATTAAACTTTTTTATTATTGTGTTTTACATTTAATTTGTTATCAAACAAACAGGTCAATGAGCGTGACCTGGGGATTTCAGTGAGTTCACAGAAACTTTAACCATTTTAGATGGTCCTTTCTATGTCCAGTCTAGAGTGAGTTACTTGTTTAGAGCTAAACGTTAAATTCAATTAGTTCTGTAAAACTTTGATATCATTGTAGAGTATCATACTGTTTTATGAGCAGACTAGAAGACCGGTTCAATACAGATTATTATCAATTGTCAAGTGACTGTATGATGGAAAGTCTGGGAACTTACAGGTCAAACACCAGGAAGAAGAAGGCCTTGGACTCATAACAATCCTTCAGCTGGACTATGGAAAGACAAAAAATACGTTATGAGTTACAACTATATTTGAACATTAACAGCGACCCAAAACAGAATTAAACAACACAACTACATCTATCAATTTCACCTTATTAAGCAAAGCATGCTTTAAAGTTAATATTGTTATAGAGCAGTAAAATCAAGTACAATGTTTTTCAACCCTCTGCACAGTCGTCTTGTGGGTTAGTGATGCATTGCCAACATACCACAACTAAGCACTATGTCTAGGCACTCCACAATGGGCTGTGCAAAAGAACAGCTCTTAGCTGTGCATCATCTTATATGGTGTTATGTATTGATCTTTTGCTTATTTTATTCTAGCCAGAGTTGCGTTTCATTGTACAAAGAGTACAGTATAGTCTGATTGTATTTATGTATAACTGAGTACTGTCTTACAGTTGGTAAACAAGCTTTTTTAGCTATATTTTTGTTCTAATACCACAATAGTTCATGTTTAGCCCATGGAAATTTCAATATGTCTTATTGTGATGTTATTTAGGATGCACTTACTGATGTTGTTCATTCCATATACTTTCTTGAGAATATCAATTTCCTTCACTGTCGCCAATCTAATCTCCTCAATCTCTGCAGCTGAGATCTTGTCAGAAGGAGTTACGTCGATGATCTTGACCGCGTATTCTTGTTGGGTTCGTTTATTAACGCAACGTCTCACCACACTGCTCACCCCTCTGAGATACAAGGACAGAGAAAGAAACATCAACAAACATCTGAATCTCATCTTCCGCTTCTAAGTCACAACAAACACATTTCAAATATGTTTTATGTGTACAGTTGGAACTTCTGTCTCTTTTGAATGTCCATAAATTTTTAACAATGACAATGTGCCCTGTCATGTATTTAAAGCAACAGCCTGAGATTGATTGTCTATGCCGATCAGATATGACCATTTAAAGAACTGAAGCCCAGCTTTATACATCAAGACAGCCTCATACTCATAGTACAAAAAGTTGGTCATCCTTACGATTTTCTTCCAAGTACTCCATATGTATTCCAGTCTAGGAGTTTGCTCTAAGCACATTATGTCTATTATACAACTGAGGTGTGCTATATACAATGCTGTGTGTATGGCGTCACAAAGCACACAACCAATAACAACGATGGTATGGTGCGTCACTAGGACTGATAGCTGACTGATTCACACACACTCCTGGTAAAGACATTTGGAAACCAGCCAGGTTAAGTTCAAAACAAAACTCTCTAGGGACATAGAGTCCCTAGGTTTGAGTATAGAACTGTACATCATATAATCCATTATTGTGTGGTGTAATCTTTAATTTAGCTTTATCATATGCATTTTCCAATGGCCAGCTTTTGTGGAACAGGGTAAAATGGAACAGTTGGTTGATGATAATGTTGGCTGTAAATTTGATAACCAAGTGAATTCATGTGATTTTTATATGAAAAACAAATACGACTAGTCCTCTCCTGTTCTGTGAGACACGTGACCCTGACAGAAGATAACAATATTTACATCAAAATCACCTGTCTGCCTCAGCACTGTATTATGTAGTTACATAACAACATACCTCTGTTAGTCACATATACCTGAACCATTGTTAATGATTTGACTGCCATATCCTTGCTAGTCTGAGATTGGTAATTTTTAGAGCTAAACTTTTCCTTGAATTGGTTCTATAATAAACCTACATTATTTTAAAGTGTAATTTTGTGCAGCATAGAAAAATCTGCATGTTTCCTTTTTTTTACAAGGTTAATGTCAAATCTGGTCAGGGACACTTGAATCTGGATCTTTCTAAAGTATCAATCATCCTCCCCAAAAATGGTGGCATATTTCCCCTTCTCTTATTATGTCCTACCTTCCCAGGATCTCCTTGGGTTCATATTTGTCATAAAACTCCTGTGCTCCCACCCAATCAGGAATCTCATCTTCTTTAGTCATGTTAGCTTGGTTGCTTGTATAAGCTATGCTCCAGTCCTGCTGATGTTGAGAAGAAGCTGGGAACAAAATAGCACCGGTTACACAGAGCAAACTGTGTCATTCAACTAAGCTGTACTGGTGAAGACATTAATCCAAAATAACCCTCCCCAGACATATTTCAGAACCAATTGATATTTATATGTAACATCAATGTATACGTTAAAAGAAACGATAAATATACCTTGTTGTTACAATGGTGCTTAATATGAAACTGTCACTATTGCATAAATTGATCCAATTATGGCATGGCTGTACGTATAATAAGCAGAACAGGTTAACCCGGGCTATTAATTATGGAACGGTGGTATGTTAGAAAATCGAACAATTCGAGTTGATAACAAACAGATAACAAGTGGAAACGACCTACCGGACATTGTCCAATAGAAACGTTGATTGAAACGATTGGCAATTTAAAAAAATTGTTCGGCGGAATTAATACACTGGGTATAAATGCAGTTCATAAATGGAGTCCATTTATACATCCAACCCCAAACCACAGCGAGCCAAGGCACGGGAAAATAAACAGAATAGAATACATGATTAATTAGTATTCAGAAACTAACAAAATCTCCAAAAAAACATCTTCCTATACGTTGTAATTTATTGTCTGTAATACATTTTCTGCATCTATGTTTATTGTTAAAACTATTCGAAGCAATGTCACAAGAAATATTTCCAAAGAATTCACAATGTTAATACAACTTCATGAATATCATTGACATTTTGAGGAATATAGCCTATGTAGAGATTTTGTCTGAAGCCTGCAAGAGTCTTGGCGTACTGTGTGGGATAGAAAATAGACATTACTTGAAGAATTGAGCCTCCTCAGCCATGCTATAGTTAATAGTTTTCAGCGTTATTCCAAATTAAATGATACAATTGTTGTTTTGATAACGAAATCCTTCAGCTGAGACTTGCCGCTAATAACACACGCTGTTCCTGTACACTGTGTTCTTATCAGAATGTGACCTTCTACATCACAGCAGTTCCAAGCCGATAGGGCAAACCCGAAGTTCCCACGAATCCATGTTCAACACTCACTGTATCAATGTGTGGTAGGTAGTTCCTACACTGCAGTTAAATCCATCATAATCCCAACACGGTATAGCGAATAAACGATTGACTAGTTACTGGCCAACGATGACAGCTTCGCGGTGTTCATGCGGACTGTGCTAGCTTTGGTAAAGGGCGAATGCTAATGTCAGATGCCAAAAATAAATCCGCTGTAGTTGAACTCAGGCCCACACATATGCATGACATAACACACCGGCTGCAATTCTCACCAGTGACAACCCACCAAAATTATTCTTTGCCGGCTAGACCCATAGATAAGTCCTTTTTGTATGAGAGAATATCAGGTGTCACATCGTACGACATGAATATACCGGGGATTTATACATCTATACACTGCTTTGCAAAGTCTGACAATGGACGTTATTCATTTGCTACCTCGGGAACCTCATTGCTGCTATCCTTGCATATCAGTTGTCAACATGCACTTTCAGTTTGCCTTCACTGCACATTTAGAAGTGCCATTTGTACTTGCATTTGCCTTCTATGCACATCTGTAGATCCTACTTGTAACATAAATTATATTTAATACTTGTATATTTTCTTCCCTCTTCTATTTGCACTTCGAGTTAGATGTTAATTGCATTTCATTGTACTGTGCTGTACTATTCAATCACAATAAATTTGAGTCTAATGTAATAACATTTTGAAAAATCAGTGAAACATCTGTCATAGAAAATCTTAAGAATCCAGCCACTTTGTTTAAGCAAACATACACTAGAGCAGAAGTCAAATGTGGCATTTTCAATCACTTAAGTTGCAATAACTACATGCCAATTAAAAGGGATTTTTTTAATATGAATACCCCCCAGTCTATTTTTAAACACAGATTTAATTATGCAGACCATTTTGCTTTTTTTAAACTGTCATAAAAAGGGTGGTTTTGGTAGGACTATGAAATAGAATATGAAGCATATTCTCCCTCAGCATGATCAAGTCCATAACTGAGTGGAGGAAGCAAATGATACAGTAGGAAAACAGCTCAGGCTTTCACCATAAAGGCAATCAGTAATTTCAAAACTGTGAGTTCAAGAATTCACTTGCTGTAATGGGATAAAACTGAGGATCAGTCCGTTGCAGTGTTTCTCCAATGACAGAATACCTCAAAAGACAAGTAATCACAGGAAAATGCATTTCTAACATGTATTTACTCAGGATGGTTAATACTTAAATGGGATGTGTGATTATTTGCTTGCAGTTATGGTAGTACTGTGCTTCTCCAGTCCATCAGTCAGTCGACATTGACTCGTAATCTCCTCCTACTTGCTTTAGACACTCACCGTTGCATTCTTCCCACCCTAAACTAGCTAATACTATGTTATTTATTAACAACAATAAATAAAGGGTGAGGGGCATATGGAATCCATGGTTAATAGAAGGCATCCCACATTGACTGCATGCAAGAGCCATCAGGGATTAGAGAACACAATATGATTCAGAAGTGCTTTATTAGATCCAATGCTTGTACAACCAATTCAGATAAGATGAAAAAGGCAGGGTTCAAGGGAATATTTATCAACAATGAAGTTTGCATTCTGATCCATCAGGGAGTTAGCCTGGCTATCCAACTGATTCTGCACACTGCTGGAGCAGGAATGATTCTCACATGTAAATAAAGTAAAGTTGACTTGTAATCTCATCCCCTGTCATAAAGCCAATTAAACATGTGGGTTACCTTTTAAATAAATCATACAACACACATTAATAAACATTACATGAAACTATTATTACAAGCTTTACAGCATCAACCTGAGAAATCGTTTTATTGTCCATAAGATGATGACTGTGATTAACTGACAAAAACAAAGCCAGGTATATTGAGTCTTTATCCGCACTATGCTTATGTTGAGTTTGTCTGTAGTCTTGATGAGTTTGTCTCCCTCTCAGGACATCCCTGTGGAGAAAAAAAAGTTAGTTACATATGAACAACTGAAATTATTGAGATTGGGAGATAGAATACTTAAAAGCTACGTATGACAGCAGCATGACAACTGGCCCAGCACTAAGAAAAATATTATGTGAAAAATGTTACCATAAACGCCACACCAGAAAGTGAGAAAGTTAAATTAAAGGCGAGCTTGGCATGTACTATACCGTTCACAATTCAAAATGTTCTATAGTACTACATAACCCTAAGGCCGAACCAGCATATAGCACTATATTTTCATTTAAAATTATTGGGGTCAAGAATATAAAGTGCTATTCTAACACCTAAAGACACCACTAATTTCTATGCCTGGACTTACCACATTCAAGGCCAAGAAATTGAGGCTATGACAACATCTCAGATATATAACAGTTTGAGTTACACAAGGCCGTGACATTGTAGACAAGCCTCAGTGCTGCCCCTCATTTTATCTCAAATTGTAGGCCAATGGGGGTACTGTAGGTTTTCATTGACAATACAAGCACTCTTAACTTATTTGGTGTATTCACAACATACACCAATCATAATGGAAATCATTATTTGTACCATGTTTGTCTTAAAAACAATCCGCCCCAATCAGTGGGTCGAGGCAGACAAAAAGGGATAATTTTAATGTAAATCCTGTGACACCAGGGGATACTATACATAAACGTAAAAACTGCATGGTCATGACACAACAACTATTTAGATCTTTCAGGCAAACCTAACGTACACAATTTTTTATAATTCTGTTTTCTATTTGTACTTATATACTTACCATTAGAGAACTTGCACTGCTTAAGGACTTCGCTGAATCCCTCACAAAGTTTCAGGTCACTCTGGGTCTGGGCACACTCGATAAACTGCTTGAGCTCATAGGAGCAGGCTCCCTGTTGGGGGCCAGGCTCCTGTTGGAACATGGACTGGGGCTGCTGCTGATACTGGGATGGTGGGTACATGGAAGGTGGCTGTTGATATTGCGGGGGCTGCTCCTGGGAAACAAAGCATAATTACATGCTAAGATTTGATTTCATTCCAAACCGTTCAGATGCCCAATAAATTAGACGTGGAACCGGGTACAATATCCCATAGCTTATCCGCTCACACTTGGTATGACTCCTACAGTCATCACTACTAAGCTAGATGACACAAATCACTTCATTCCCTTGGCCCGGTCACTGTGACTAAGCAATTATTACCCACCTGGTAGGTGACGTCAGGCCTGGCAGCCTCCTGGCCTCCTCCTCCACCCATGCCTCCTGTCATTGCATGTCCAATCATGTGCCCTGCGGCCGACCCAACGGCTACTCCAGCAGCTGTAGTGGCCATCTGCGCAAACATGCCAGGCTGGCGGGCAGTAGCAGTGGCTGGGGCAGTCATGGCGGAAGGGGGGGCATGGGCGGGCGCAGGGGCATATGATGGTGGAGGTGCAGCCCTGGCCATTGGTGGTCGTGTTGGCGCAGCCCTGTTAGTTGCAGAAGGGAGAGGATTATATATTCTAAAACTCATGTGCAAATAGTGTGTCGATAAATAATGAAACCTAATCAAAGTATGACCATTAACCACACAAAATGTTTCCCCCCAGACACATTCATTGCCATTAATAAAATCAGTCACTTATGAAATCTTCAGTTTCTTGGCACTCTCGCATGGAATAGCCTTCATTTATCAGAACAAAAATAGACTGATGAGTTTCAGAAGAAAGTTATTTGTTTCTGGCCATTTTCAAATCCAGAAACACATATGCCGACTAACATAATCACAGGAAGGTTTTCAGTTAATCAATTAGCCGGATAAACTTGGATTAACACAACGTGCCACTAAATCACAGGTGTGATGGTTGCTGGTAATGGGCCTCTGTACGCCTATGTAGATATTCCAATTATTAAATTAGCATTTTCCAGCTACAATGCAAGTCATTCATAACATTAACAATTTCTCCACTGTATTTCTAATTAACTTGATGTTATTTTAAATAGACTTTCTTTTAAAAACAAGGACATTTCTAAGTGATCCCAAATTTCTTAGAGGCGCTGTATACACACACAATTCATCTACAGCAGTAAACATCTTTCTCGATAAGCAAAGTCTTCATGCAGCTTAGTAGCGTGCTAACGCAGCTTAGAGCGTAGACAAAAGTACATTACCATGTTAAAAAATCTATCAAGCAATCATACCCGAAGAAACCGTTCCACAAATGTAAAAATTGCTATTAAATCCAGACACATGCAGCTAAGGACGTTAACGTATTTACTGTATCTACGCAGCTAACTTGCTATTACAGTTGTAGCTACTAACTTACGTCACCTAGCGTAACATTAGCTAGCAAGTAATAAGTTGCTAGAGATCTAATAATGATCTTCACCATATTCATAAAGCTACCTTGATGGTGGGGCCATCCTTGACGTCCGGCTTCTGCTTCCCCTTGGCATTTTCAACTGTTACAGCAAGTTAAATAACACAAGAAAATACCTCTGTAACGAAAGCTTCGTGTATAACAACACAGCTAATCGACCTTCGTATAAATGTAAAGGTTAATTCCGGAAGTTTCTACGGGTTCTACCACGGCAAGTACGGCTTACTTCCGGTGACGTATGTAATCTTTTAGAAACTGGATGGTTCGAACCCTAAAAGCGGTGGTAATATTGGCAACGAACGGTTCAGGAAAATAATTATCTTGCGAGATAGAGATTATATATAAGCGTTGGCTTTTTACTTTCATGTGAAACTTACCGTCAGTTTTCGCCTTATGGATGTATATAGTTTATTTTTGCATGCACACTATACCAACCATAATGTTTGCTAAACAGGTGTTATGGTTTATTTCAAGAACGAGAAGAAACGTAGTTCAGATTGAAACGATTTGTTGGCCACGGAGTGTTTCTCTTTATTAGGGCTGCAATAAAAAGTGCAGTTCGCGAACGATTCATTCGTTTTGAACGAATCTATTTAATGAATCTTGACTCATGAGTCCTTTGTAATGTCTTGTTCAATTGCATAGTAAATTCCAAAGTTTAACAGTGGATTTCTACAACATGATATAACTTTGCTTCATACCTAGTCCTCCATCTCAGTTCTCTCATCAACGATGATGTACCTTCGCAGAGAAAAATAGATCAAGGCAGGAACATCATAAAGACATGTTAATAACTGATAATTGAACGCAGACTATAATTATTTGTTGATTTAATGAAAAACACAGAAGAAAGGAAGCACTGAGCTTTTGCCTAAGTAAAAAAGACTCGTGAACGATTGACTCGTTCATTTTTGTCGTTCAATTGAAATGTTGTATCGTTCATTTTAACGACTGGCAGCAGAGGTCTGCCCAACCACATACACTGTTAGATTAACGTTCGCAAAGAAAAATAGATAAATACATTAGCATTATAATGACATGTTTGTAAAAGATAATATAATCATACACAGAGCCTTTGCCTTGGTAAAAAAGCCTCGTGAATACTAAGGGAAAGATACTCAACCCTTTCCTCAGGATTCCTCAGCCTTTCCATGGAATTGGTTTATTCTTGAACAACCACTCCTGATTTGGCTTGGTTCCCCAGGAGAAGATTGAAGACATACGTTTTCAGGTACATATCAGACACTAATTAGCTGTCTATGATTGAATAAATTCAACTTTATTGTAATTGAACAGTACTACTACAGTACAACGAAATGCAGTTAGCATCTAACCAGGAGTGCAAATAAAAGACGGCAGGAAATGTACAGGAATTTAGTATAGCGTATGTTACTAGTGGAATATATTGATGTGCAATGAAGGCAAATAGGGGAAGGCATGTGCAAGGTCGTATGAGCAACTAAAATGCAGGGAATGCAGTAATGAGGTTCCAGAGATAGACATGTACAGGTAAAAACTGACAAATGCAGGTACAAAGGCAATTCTAAATGTGCAGTGCAGGCACACTGAAGGTGCAAGGTACAGGTAAGAACTGAACTTCCTTATCAGACTTTGCAAGGAAGTGTCAGAGTCCAGAAGTACAAGGGAGTAGTGCAACAAGGTGTCTGAGAGGTGGCACTAAGTGGTGGGCGGGTGGGTATGGTTAGCGATGGGTTACAGAGTTCAGCCGGGTTACAGTAGATGTCAAGAAACGTTTCTTGAACCTGCTGGTGCAGGAACAAAGATACCTGTACTGCCAGCTTGATGGAAGGAGGGCAAACAGTTTGTGGCTTGGATGTGAAGGGTCTCTGATAATGCAGCGCACCCTACACAGACACCACTTGCGCTGGAGGTCTATGATGGCTGGAAGCTGGGCACCAATGATGTGCTGGGCGGTTTTCATCATCCGTTGCAGGGCCTTCTGGATGGCTATGGAGCCTCCGCAAAATCATACTGTGGCACAGTTCGTCAGGATGCTCTCAACTGTGCAGCGATCAAAGTTCACAAGCAAGAAAAGCGCTGCTACACGCGCTGCTATGCCTTTTTGACCAGGGTTGAGGGTCCAAGAGAGGTCTTCAGAGATGTGGACACCCAGGAATTTGATGCTGAACCCACGCTCCACCCCCGGTGTTCAGGATCAGGGTGGAGGAGGTGATATTGTTTAACCTGACAAACTGGAAACGAATAAGGCCTTTAGTGTTTGTTATTAACCATATATTAGGATGTCATTTTTTTTATTTAAACGTTATGTGTTACTGACAATTCTTTATTAATAGTTCCTCAAACAACAATTTGTTCATTATGGGTGTCTGTATAGACACATCTCTGATTTAATCATAGTGTACATCATTTCTATTATGAACCAACTCTCTTGATTTTAAGTGGATTGGTCTAACATTGCTACAACTCTTTCAATAATGCCAATCACCAAAGAAGGGATTCATCAGGTCTTGATGAACAAAATATATTTAAAAAATAAATTGTATTGTAAACTCACCAAAAATCTAAGTAAGCAAATCAAATCAGAGGCTGTTCCAACTTGTGTGAATGTGCTTATAGCTACTCATAATGTGACTTAGTAGAGTGTTTGGTCCCCATGTGCCTGTTAGCACTCCCAACAACATCTAGGCATGTTGTTGATGTGACGGCGGATGGTGTCCTGAAGGATCTCCTCCCAGACCTGAATCTGGATCAGTGAGTTCCTGAACAGTCTGTGGCGCTACTTGGCGATGTCAGATGCACCAATACATAATGTCCCAGAGGTTCTCAATTGAGATAAGGTCTGGGGAATGTATGGGCCAGTAAATGGCATCAGCGCCTTCGTCATCCAAAAAAACTGCCACTCTGGGGCCACATGAGGCCAGGCATGACCTGCACCAGGAGGAACCCAGGGCCCACTGCAACAGCATATGATGATGATGGTTCTGAGAATTTAATCCCGGTACCTAACAACAGTCAGGTTACATGCGATGGCATGTATCGATGTGCCATCCTGGAGAAGCTGGACTGGACTGACTGTGCAACTTGAATGGGCTGCAGGTACAACCTCATGCTACCAGTAGTGACAATGATACTATCACAATTAAAAACTAGAGAAGAATCAGTCAGGAAGGATAAGAAGAGAGCACTTGTCTGCGGACCTGCAAAACCAAAACCTTTTTTAGGGTTGTCTTGCTGTTGCCTCTCCAGTGCACATGTTATCACATTCATTTGCACAAAAAACAGGTGACATTGATTCATAAATAACGTATGCTTCATAACTGGACAAATTGATATCCCTGAAGTTTAACAGACTTGGTGTTATACCGTGATGATTGTGTTCCCTTAATTTTTTTAATTGGGTCAACCAAGCTTAGGTTTTTGGTGGATAATCAGTTTCTCTCGTAAACATCATAGAGAACTTGAATATCCACCAAATTTCTTTTATAAAACCAACTTTACCTCACTTGAGATTTTTTTTTAATGTGAACTATTATTGCTATAATTTACCTTCCATCCACATGGAGAATGTATTCTACATACAACCCCTTTAACTGTGTAAATCAGTTGTTGGTACCACAATTTAATTTATTTAACATATTGATTTAGATTTTATATATATATATATATGACTTTAGACCTTTTCTGTAATATTTCATACAGACTGCTAGTGGAGCATACAGTATTACCTAATTTGAAGTCAAGGAAGAATGCTTTCTCCAAATTCAATCACTTACAATTTTCTCCAGTACAGACCTTTTTCGGGCAACGAACAGGAAAAGCAAACCAGGCAAGCCTAGTTCGGCTGGCCCGCAATTAAAAGGGATAAATGTTGTTGCCCTCGCTGGAGTTGAACCTGGGTCCCCCATGTGAAGGTCTCCCACAAAGCTAGACATAAGCCGAGTGATAGCATCTCGACATTAAATAATTTTGTCACGCATTAACATCATGCCAAGTTTGAATATTTTGATAGTCAAAATTATGCACTGTGTTAAACTGACTAATGTTTCCTATTAAGTTTACTTCCATCTCAAATAGCATCAATGAACTATAGCTTTTTCCATGGGAAATTTTAACAGCTTATTAGCCAGTAATAGACTTTCTAGTATCTACTAACTTACTACTTGGAATAGTCATTAGAATTGAGCAATCGCTAGCGAGACAGAAGATATATTTACACTGCCAAAGCTGTTTCATTTCATGGCACAACAACGCTTGTTTTTCTTTCAGTTGGGAATGACATTGATACAATAACTATCAATATATGTGAGTTTCTGTCTATCCTGAGTAAATCCTAATGCATAATATTCTTTTACTTCCTCAAGACTTGAACACATTTTCCCTGTGTTAGATTCCACGTCTCTAACCGCTACGCTATTTAACAAGAGTCTGTCACTCACTCACTAAGTGACATTCTCTCTTCTTGGCTGGCTCCAATTCTAACGTGGTTCGTCAAAAGAGAAATGATAGAAGATATTGTGCTATTTGTTATATAGAGACAATATACTCTGAGCAAGCTGGAATAATGCTGTCCTTGCTGACCTCATACTGTGACACCTCTCCTTATAGCTTAGTCATTGAGTCATTGAGACCCCTCATTGTCTTGTGGATGCAACCTACCAGACTACACAGCAAGGAGCTGATGTGGACAGAAGGAAGAATAACATTTGAGCAATCGTTTTGATTGGTCATCAAATGCACGCCGTGTAAGTATTACAATTGTATTTTATTTGACTTGTTTTAATGTAGATGTGTTGTTTTAACCTTTAGAAAATATGCAGTGATTTCTGCTCCCTGTTCGTTGTGTTTATAGCAAACACTGGTGTTGTGCTTGCTGGCAACAAGGAAATGGCTCCAAGGAACTTATTTATAAACCTTGACCAACTTGATAGAAGTGGAAAGGCTGGGGGTTCAATTTAAAACAGTAGCTCATGATTTGTTCAGTCAAAACACTGATTACCAACGAGCACGGGATGTGTCCCGGAAATTCAGAAGGCACAGAATATCAGGTTAAAGACGGTCATAGCCATTAGAAAAAAGAAACATTTCCCTAGTTTAGTAAATGGGAGTAGAACTAAACAAGCTGGTGAAAGCCAGATTACCTTATTTAATGCTAATTAGGCAAGTGTGTCGTAACCCTGTCATGCATTTGACACACTTCCTTTAATCCGGAGCCTAAAAATCGAACTGAGACAATGGGAACAAAAGGCTTCAGGGTAGACAGGCACTGATGTGTCTATATGTGAGGCTCATACCCTGTACCATATGTACAGATGCCCTGAAAACAATGGCTGTGCCACGCGTCAGGATGCTATGTCTTTTATTGTGGTGCCGCATGGCCTTTTCTCTCTGATGCCTTGTGGGGGCTGACCCGTGACCTCAGGGTAGCACCTACACAAAGAAGTGGGACCCGTCCCCCATGTGGACACTGGCTGGAGTGCATCCCATCTGGGGCGGAAGCTTTGGATGCGTCCTGGTGGGGTGCTATTTGTTTAAGGGCTGACTCACTGGTGTGAATGTTTATATGACTGAGACAGGCATTATGAAGGAGTAACGGTTTGCAAAGCAATTTAGTACATAGATGACAGTCATTGATGTTGTACTCCTCTACAGCCATCTTGTAACACCCACTTGAATGATGCCTGCTGCTTCAACAGTGCAAAAATAACACTACACATCAGTCTATGTCAATATGCAAGCTCTCTGTCATGTGCATAATGCTGATTTATGTGATTGCAAAGCAGCCAATGCAACATGTGATGCATTATTTAAAATAGCAAACGTTTGCTAGCTTCAGATATTTCAACCAACAATTCCATTGATAAAAAAGAACTATGATGCAGTATTGACAGGCCACTCTTTCACAGTTATAGGCCAATTTAATATAAATCTCATGAAACATTTTTAAATTTCGATACAGGCGAAATGAAAGTAGCAGTGCACAGTAAGTTATTTTAAATGTCAAATATATGTTTGGTAAAAAGACTTCGGTGGCGGAAACTTGCACAGCAAGCATTAGTGTATTGTGCAATGTATTCTCTGAGGTCTATTCACCTGCAGGCTGTGTCAACAAGGACCAGCCTACTTTCACTCGCATCTGTCTTGAGAGGCAGGACCGTCAAACCACAGGTTCATTCGCTTGTAGGCACTGGTATCGAACAGTCATTTGGTAAATGTATTAAAATTAAGGAATGATGTTAGATAACACCTCGCATTATTTTAATTATGAAAAATTGTAAAGGTAATTTTTCTAAAAACAACTGATGGATCGATTAAGTGAATGGAGGAAAATGGAACTAGGGGATGCGTTTTATTTTGAGTATGATTCGGAAGAACTAGCTGACTATCAAGACCCCAATGAACTTTTAGCAGTTTTGAAACAAAAGGAGGAAGAAGTCCTTTTGGCCGCGCAGTTGGGGAATGCGTTGCTTTTGGAAAATCGTCAGTTGAAGGAACAGAACGAAAAACTTCATGAACAGTATGCTGGCAAACTTGAGGTAAGAGTTGTCGGAAAGAAACACGTTGCTGTTTTCGCGTGCTAATATGTCAACTTAGTCAGTTCTTGGACGCTGCAGTGAATGTTACAGCCTGTGCTATTTTTAATTTGATAACATTATTTATAAGTACATATCAATAGAGCTTGACAGGACGCATTTTGTTTAACGTTCTCATCCAAACAGTTTGACTATAAATGTGATTAAATGCAAATGTGGGTTATTGTTATATTTTGCCTAATAACTGAATTTCTTTGGCACGTTGACTACAATGCCTGGCTTAGCAATAGTCTTCTTTACTGATTTAAGTCGTTGGTGAACACTTGTTGATATGAAAATATGGAAACACCGACACAAGTGTTTCGTCAGTAAATAATACAACAGCAAGTTAGCACGCAGTTAAAAACATAATTCCGAATGTAGAAATAATTAAGGAATTTTAGGCTTTTTAAAATTCCCTAAAATGCAACGAAAGATGTTTGTAGAATCTACGGGGTTTGAGCTTCTCTAGTGAACCAAGATCAAAGTTATGACACAGTACACACTGTCTGATTTCAGAAACGCTCTATGTACTGTGTTTTTATAGGACATTACTCCAAACATCACCCTCCATATAATCACTGGCTTTCCAATTAATAAGGACAAATAATTACAGCAGCAAAGAGATGTATTAAAGAAACCCAGTTACATGATCACCTCAATCATATTGCGAAGGTCCTTCAAAGAACAGTCGTATTTAAGAAGTATATTGTGTCTCGCATTTATTACCACCAATCACAGGCAAAATGAGGTTCAGGTGTGCCGTAGGCCATTCTGGAAGGAAGATTTATTGCCCTGTCTGTTTCAAAGGGCAACAAAATCGATTGTCGCTTGTATTTTAAGCCCACTAGTCTGTAAGGTGGACTTTTTAAAATGGGATACAATTTCAGACTGTTACACACTGATCACCACTAAAGCCCCAATTCCAATGTCTGTCATTCAGTAGAATTCTTTGTCACCAGTAGCTGGAATTGATACCTAATGACTCTCCAACTGGTCACTTATCACACCTCTTTTTTAAATGTAAACGTACAGAGCTGCTGTCTAATCAATGCAATAGCTTCCTGTCTATGGTGTAATTTAACGATAATGTTTATTTCCCTTGTATTAAATGGTGATTTGAATTGAATTGTTTACATTATTTATGGGATTCTGTGTGTCCTGTCCTCTTTTAAGTGCATGCCTCAGAGACATCTGAATATTGTCTGACAGATTAATCACCCTGTGGTTTTAAAAAGGCTTTATGTTGCATAACATGTTGTTAATTGAGGTTATGTCACCCTGTAATATATTTCTGGACTTTATATTTCTGTTGAATGTTTATAGGTACCTTAATGGTTGGGAGTGGTGGGGTGGTGGTGACAGGCTGATAAAATCACAAGTATGCAACAGTTTTAACAAGTAATCATGTTTTTTTCTAAAAACAACTGAATACTCTAAGTTTTTCATTCACTATTTCTACAGATTATACTGGTTTAGCAGGCAGTTGTTTGATAATTGTCCTGCAGTACTACGTGGCATTATTTCCTTTTGAATGAATAAAGAGGTCCCCATTGGCACCCATTGATTTTGCCCATGTATATCTTCTGTCTTGCCAAACAGGAACTAGAGCAGAGCCGGCATGATATGCGAGTGAAGCTAGAGGGCTGCCAGTCTGGTTGGGAAAGCCAGGTGGGGGACCTGGAGAGGGACGTAAGGGATCTGAGTGGCCAGGTGGAAAGACTTACCCAAGCCCTGTGTGATGCTGAGAGGGACAAGACCAGGGTCCAGGAGGAACACTCAGAACACATCCAGCACCTGAAAGAGCAACACCGCACCGTGAGTACCTACCACTCCTTCACACCTAATGGAAATGTATTGTAGGATCTACTGGGCAGCAAGGAAGGCTTGTTTTGATGCCACTACCGAAACTAAATGCCCTTTAAGGATTCTATTACTGTATGAAGTGAAGTCACATATATCAAACAGTTTGTAATAGTATACAGGTAATTTACAGAGTACATACAGTATAACTTAAGATATAGTGTAGTAAAAAACCTTCAAATTAAGAACATCTCAGTAGTTTTGGATCAAGTCAAAAAGTCTAAGTCTTTGTCATGACATTTTAATATTTTATTTTAACTTATGACAAATATCCAGCTGGGAGCTAGTCTTCATTATGTAAATAAGTTTGTCAAGACTCAATTGAAATGGGGTCTAACCTTTACAGCATGGTGACATCAGTGAACAATGGAAAAATAGTAATATTTAGAATTTGGTTGTGGAATGGTGTCAGTCATCACTGGAATAGGTCTATAAATGATTTCTGTACTAAGCCATGTTACTTTGAGGTGGAAAAAATACTGAAACCATGTGACTGGAAAGCCACAGCCGTTTGTGTAGTCATTGTACCTCTACCCATGTTTAATGTGACTCATGTTTGCCTTATTTTAACGATTAACTATTCATATGTAACAGCAGGACTAGAGTTGTTTGTAAATGTGAGGTCCTGGGTTATTCCTTTCAATGCAGTGAAGGTGAAAAACATGATCTCTGACTGGGACCTTGCCACTGCAATCAGAGGTATTTCATTGTTTCTTATCAGAGTAGTAGGCATTGTAGAAGTGATTGTAGTAGCCTCATGCCCTTGAGTTGGGTACTAGTGCTGTGCTCGATTACAACAAGGTTGTTGTTTTATACTGCTGAAAGTTATGATTGGGACCTAAACACATGACTGACCACCTGGTTTCTGTTGTTTTTGTGAGTATTCCCAGTTGAATAGCTAACTCCAGTCCAGGACACAGACTCCTCAGTAGTCTTCAGGTCAGATAGTGGAACTGTGATTTTCATTCTGTCTTGTGATCAGAAATGATTAACAAACCTCTTCTATTCATTCATATAGTCTCCCTTAGACAAAAAATGCAGGAAGAGGTCTATTAACTAGCTATCTCTCTATCAGAGTCTTGGAGGAGGAGGAAGCAGACAAGGGTTCGTTCCGCTGGCTGACTTCCACCATGGATGACTCTGAGTTCTCTGGAAATGTACAAGTGAAAGAGAAGCTAGAGAGTAGTGTATCAGAAGTTGTTGTTGTGAAGAGGAATAGTTTGAAGGGTGATTGCCACGCTCCGGTCGCTGATGTCTTCTTACGGAGCATAATCGGGAACAGGGGTGCTGGTACCTCTCCCTCCGTGTGTGCTGCACTGCCGGGCACGGTGAGTGTGAGTGTGTGTGTGTGTGTGTGTGGCTGGCGGAGGCCTATTCCAGTTGAAGAGGTTCTATAGTACCAGAGTCTGGTGGGTGAACTGTCGTGTAAGAGCTTAGACAGAGCATGGCAGGAATGTAGGGCAGGGAGGGTGATTACGGCAGTCAGCTTAGCAGCATGAAGTTCAGATCCATCACACTGACCACCAGGTATTAATCTCTGTTCTGTAATCTGTATTCTAACTGTTTACTTATACTACAGACAGTTCATCTCATGGTAATGTGTTTTGCACAATCCCCTTAAATAAACATCCAAAACCATCTAGGGATTCGTTCTAAACAGAATTCCATTTCAGCTACTAAATATGTAGAGTCCGCTAAATGTGGGTACGTATTTCGTGTTATGTATTTCGCTGGCAAAATGTAGACACATTTAGAGGTGCGTGTCGGCTTGTGTTCAGCAAGGAGTAAATTCGTTTTTAAACATGTGACGGTGTCAATGTGCGGCAATGTTTTCGTTCGAAACAATGCTCTCAGTAATTCTGAACATGACCGTGCAAATTAGTGTGGATGTATTAACGTTGTTCCTCTTGATGTTGGCCTCACTATCTCTTTGGTCTATGATTTATCTGTGAAAACATGGAACCTTTTGTTGGTTGAAGATGATGTTTTTCTGTGGAAGTTCAACTCAAGGTAATAACTTGTCCTGGCATTAAAGGAGAGAATGTGCTAACAGTTGATAAGCTGAATATTAGAAAAAATCTCGGGTGATAAAACATGTTGTATATCTCTCTACTGGGCAATGCTTTCCCAGAAATCACGATATTGGTTAATCTAACGAACAGGAATCAAGAAAATGATTTACTCTTTCACCATGGAGAAATAAACCAATGCTCGGGGAATCCAATAAACAATATATGGAAAAGGAGGGTAAATAATATTTTCCTGAAAAGTATAGTAGATTATATAACTTACACAGGAAACAAACATGCTGAAACCTTGAACTTGATATTTTGACACCATTAAATTACTGTAAACTGAAACCCCCTGACCGTTCTTTAGGATATGACCAACAGGATGTCTGCTGATTTCCATAGCAATTGCACCTGTTACAACGCTCACTCCTGATTTCTGTTTCTGTGGAATTGGACACAGTTTGAGGCCCCCTGGTGTAACCTTTGACACGGATACTGCCCCACCACGTAGAAACGGATGTGCTATAAGAGCTATCATCGAAAAAGCTCAAAATCTACAAATTTTTCTTTTATGGGTTTTTGCACATTATTTTTGCCACTGCTGTCTAATGACCCATCTCAGGGGACCCACCTCCTCTGGAAGTCCCCTAATGTGGTGGGAGTTGAACCCCTGTTTAGAAGGGCCAAGGCTTGAGTCCCAGCAGAGGAGGCTTAGATTTTCGTGTGTCAAAACAGCTAATGACTTGTGGATCCGCCTGTGGATGCCTAGCGGACCGCCTACACCGTTGTCCGTTGCTGTGCCGCCTGCAGTGTGTTGTACGTGCCTCCAATTTTTGGTTTCTGTCCATCGGTTTTCATTAACCCCCTCCCCCAGACACCCCCCACATTTCCCACAATGCTCTGTGTGTGTGCGCCTAACGTGGCATGTTGATGTAACTGCCAAGACCAAGATGCCCCAGCCACGCAGTCTGCTGTAGCCCTTTCATCCGTGTGTGTGTGTGTGTGTGTGTGTGTGATGGGAGCTGACAGGAGCCAGCCACACTGCTGACTCAGGGGACCAGGGGTGCGTGTGTATGTTTGGTGGGGGGGGGGTAGGAGGACAGAACTGGCACCGTGCCAATACATTCCCGTCTCTCTGGCTTTTGTTTTTGGGAGTTTATTGTTTTCTTACAGTTTTTGAACAACGTAAGTTCTTTTATTGGAATCTATGGCATAAATAGGAAGATAACTGTTACTTTCCTTTGAAGTCTCTCTAGGCTATATGTCATTAATTTGCTTACCTACAGATTCTTCATAAAAATAGTAATGAGAAAATGTATTATTGACAAAAAATATGTATTATGTGTTATCTGACTAAATAAGTTATCCATTTGCAGCATTGCTCACATAAACCACTCTGGTCTCCCTGTCTCTCGTCTGCATATCTAATGGACCTCTGGTCTCCCTGTCTCTCGTCCGCATATCTAATGGACCTCTGGTCTCCCTGTCTCTCGTCCACATATCTAATGGACCTCTGGTCTCCCTGTCTCTCTGCCGCATATCTAATGGACCTCTGGTCTCCCTGTCTCTCGTCCACATATCTAATGGACCTCTGGTCTCCCTGTCTCTCGTCCGCATATCTAATGGAACTCTAGTCTCTGGTCTCTTTACTTTCCTGTCTGTCTGTCTGTCAGTGTCTGATCTCCCTGTCTGTCTCTGTGTATCTAATACCTCCCGCCTGTCTCCGTTGTCTGTCTGCCTTGTTGTACTCTAGGCCATGGAGGTAGAACGAGTGATGACAGGTGAGCTGCAAACTCTAAAACTGGAGCTCCAACAGCGAGGCCACAACCACAGACCAGAGGATGAGGAAGTGTTCAGTGCACTGAGGGAGCAGGTAGACTGCACGTGCACGCGCACAAACGCACGCACATGCACACGCACATAGGCACACTCTCCAACGGTAACCCTGGCCAAACTGCAGCAGAACCTTCGGAAGGAAGGTCATAATGCACTGTGTCGTAGGATTTGGAACGGCCTACAAAGGCCATGAACAGGACTTCCTTCTGTTCACTGAACAATAATCTTAGTCGGTGTGCAGGGAGGAAGATCATGTCCACCATGCTTTGTTTTTGTCCGATGCTAATCTTAGAGTCTAGTAGTAAGTCTTCAAGGAGTCTGAGAAGAATTCATCATTGACCTCCTTGTTTTCATCCATGACAACAATGTTTTCATCTCTTTTTTGATGTGGGTGTTGTCTTTCCACCGATCTCATAGCTGCTCTGGTGCAGAGAGCACCACCTAGTCTTCTCTAGTCTTTCTGCTAGACAACGCCACACAGGTTGTTTGCCAGATACTTTGTGATGCACAGCGCAGTGAAGAGGATGGCTGGGACAATCTTCATTCTTAGCTTGGCTAAGATCCTCTCCTGATCTGTCCAGCAGTCCATTCTCATCATGCGCATTGAGGACAACCATGATATCACAGTGCCTGAAGACTGTGGGAGCATCCAGGAGGTGTTGCCTTTGTTTTTCATTGGGAACATCGTATTAGTGAAGTTTATGTTCAGCACAAAGACTTAACAGTCACATTATATTATGTATCACAATCTGTCCCCACTCCTGTTTTGAAGACATTTTGGAGCTTATTGTGGTAAGACAGACACACGCACGCACACACGCACACACAGACTTCATCCCGCTGCCCGTGTTTACAGGTGCTGCGTCTGTCCCAGAAAGAGCAGGCTCTCGAGGAGCGACTGAAGAGTGTGTGTAAGGACAACACTGACCTACAGGACAGCCTGGCCACGCTACACTCACGGTTAGCTCTTCAGGAGCAACATAACCAACAGGGCAGCCAGCAGGTACACCCACAGTTTAATTCTCCAATCACTCTTATGTTAGTATGTGGTGAATTGTCAGTATTATTGTCCAATTTATTTATGATTTGATCTGTGTGTGTGTGTGTGTGTGTGTGTGTGTGTGTGTGTGTGTGTGTGTGTGTGTGTGTGTGTGTGTGTGTGTGTGTGTGTGTGTGTGTAGCTGGCGGAGGCATGGCAGGAGGCTGCAGCTGCAAGGGGGCGTTCCCAGCAGCTTCAGCTCCAGGTAGAGGAGTTGCAGGAGGAGATCTCCCTGCAGCACAGGAGTAGCTATGGAAACACCTCCCTACTATCAGAGCTGGAGAGCAGTCTGGACACCTTGGGCCCAGACAGAGAACAGGTACCACTACAGAACATAGGAGGCCATGTTTAGAGGGACAATTGTTTGCTCCTTTTTCAGCTTGTTAGACCACATTTTCCTTTCCTTTTATTGTTGTTTTGATCAATGTTTTATTTCAGAGATTAGTTTGGCTTTGTGGTTTCATGCACAAGCAATACACCGTAGTCTTGAACACTACAGAACAAATGCTTCATAATGTCCGAACAATAAACTGCACTGTCATCGCATGTCTATTATCTATGTATACAAGCATGTCAATGCAAAAGCAATGCTCTGTTTTCACTAGTACGATCATAATCCTCCACATGTATCACTCATTGTATGTTCATCCCGCTTTGCCCTCATCTCAGAACTCATTTCTGAATTCACGCACTGCTAGTCTTGACCAGCCCCGTAAATTCCACTGAGCCTTGTTCTCAGGGCTGCCATGCAGTGTTGACACCTCTTTCCTTCGCTGCGCAGTTTAATCCGCATTTCAGTATGTCTATTCCCGCAACCTGTGTAGACATTGAAGCGATGACTTGCCTGCTTCGTTTCATCAGCTGTTGCCCATCAAATAAAATATGTCTTTGACTGATTGAGGCAATAAGGACATGTAATGTCTCTAAACAATCCAGCAAAGTATTTAGAACCCTTCACATTCTGCCTCTTTTTGTTGTGTTTTAGACTGCATTCGTAATATATATATATATATATATATATTTTTTTGCCATCAATCTACATAACACCTCATAATAATTAAGCAAAAACAAATGTTTTGAACGATGTACCAATTTATTGGAGAGAGAGTTTTTAGTTGAGCTTTGGCTGGGCTACTCAAGGATCATCATTGACTTGTCCCAAAGCCATTCCAGGCATGTCTTGATTGATTTTCATGCTTAAAGATACATTTTTGCACCAGTCTGAGGTCTGTGCTCTGTTTATCCTTCCCTCAATCCAGACTAGTATCCTAGTCTGTGCCACTGAGAAGCATCCCCATACCATGTTGCTCCTACCAACATGCTTAATCTTAGGGATGATATTATCTAGGTTCTTTTAAGTGCTGTTTGCCAACTGGCAGCATGTCATATGCCTTTTACTCAAGGCTGATTTCCATCTCTCCACTGAGAGGCCTGACTGATGTATTTGAGGGTTGTCCTTTGGTTATTTCATGCCTATAGAGAAACTCTGAAACTGTTCGTGGCCATTGGGTTATTGGTCACCTCCCTGAACAAAGTCATTCTTGTCCAGTTACATAGTTTATGGCCAGCTCTCGACATATTCTTGGTTCCAAACATCCATTTTACAATCACTGTGTCCCTATAGGAACCTTCAATGCTTGACTTATTCTGTCATATTTTTTATTTGTTTTTTTCCATACCCGGAAACATGGATTTTAATGTACCCATGAGTAATTCACTAGCATACACTTCCTGTTTGGTTAAACCACCTTAGCTAGAGGGATCGTTCCACTTCCAGCTGTCAGAGAAAACACATATTCTGGCAGTTTTGGGTTAGAGGTATTTCCTGTGACAACAACTAAAAGATACTCCCATTATCATGTTGGTCTATGTAGTCAGAATCAGTACAATGGGAATTCCCCAAATATTTAATGACTGTTAACTCACTTTTACTTTTAGATTTTCATTCCTCCTCAGGTGTCACATTGATACACAACTGTTGTTTGCACCCTGGGGTTCAAGGCCGGGTGTTTGGTGAAAGCACTTGACAACTGATGATGTAAAGATGGGTTTATAAAATACATTTGATTGATTGACTTTGGAAACCTCAGATCGGAAATAAAAGTAGCTATACTATCAACCAGTGCACCTGATCAACTATTTCACATTATAAACACACCATAGTCTTTGCCATAGGACTTTCCAGGTGAACAAATAGGAAAGCAGTTATTGGTGAGGTCAAATAAATCAACCAGCTGTATTGTAAGTTCCAACTTGGAGACGGCAACAACAGAGAAGCAGAGTACATTTAAATGGCATATTGGAAAAAAGTCCTTTATATCGTAATCAGTCAGTACAACATTTTATGTAAACAGCCTGACAGTCTTCTAGGAGTGAAGCCAAAACAAAAACGGCAATGGCTTTGCCAGCTGCTACAGAATTGCAGTGTCCACAGAATGACGTCAATACAACACAATAGGGAATAATCAGTTGTTGTACATCAGTCACTATCAACAGACATGATATGAGGACAACCCATAACATGTCTGGTGACTATCAACAATGTTGTTTGTGGACTTTAGCTCAGTTTTCAACAGAATTCAAATGTCTTTCAGACTTGCCTGAGTTTTTCATACTACGACAACAGCCGAACCGCCTGTGACGCACTACTCAAGTCGATGACAGTTGCATGGTTGACTGCCTGTTGGCCTGTTGCAGTGGCAACAACCAGGAACTTAAAGCGCTGTGAAACTGCGTAGATTGTGGTTGACCCAACTCTCCACCTCAGCTGAGAAGTCTCTGAAAATGCGATTCAGTTTTAAAAGGCCGTCATTAAGTCCATTCTATTAAATCCGCCACTTAATACTGCTCTATACTGCATTGGCACTTTGTGCACTGAACAACACTGTAAATGTACTGAAAGTAAATTATGTATACTAAAGAAACTCCACATGTTTAACATTGTTTTGGCCGCTCTTAACTGACTTCAGTCATCTTATATGACTCTATTACACTCTCATGTTTTTTTCTTACATCAGTACAGTGCTTCATTTTGTATTATGTCGGGTATAGATCTGTATCTTTTTTTCAGTAATTTTCCTAATAGACTGTATTTAATAAAATTTTGTTTGGTTTCATATTCATGTCTAAATCTGTCTCTCCAAAAGATGACCCAGGAAGTTCGTTACATCCTGGAACTACTGCAACCCCTGACCCTGGATGTAAAACATTCTGAGGGTTCAAGGGTTATAGAAGAAGATGACCTGCAGTCTATGCTGGTCCAGCTGAAGAGTGTGGCTCAGAACATTGCCAGCGACATCCACAGCCATCAAGTGAGACATTGAAAACTAGTTATCAGCTAAGACAAGATGCCAACAATATGTTGACCCCATTTAATTTACATTTGCACTTTCAGAAGGACTAAAACCGAGACCGACTTACCTGTATTGTGTCATTGCTCAGGGTCTCTCTGAGGCCCAGTCGTTACAAGGCTGTGGCTAGGATGTGAGATCTGAGAGAACAGGTTGGGAATGCTGAATGCTTCACAGACCACAGATCATGTACAGTGCTTGGGTTCCCACACAGATCACTGGCCCGGACAACAAAGGCCAATTCATCCCATGGGGCACAAAGAAGTTGACCCATAGATCAGGTGTCAATAGAATGGGTTTCTGTGTTGCTGATCTATTTGTGTGTGCCCCTAGAGGCCGGAAATAATATAAGGGTTCTTCAGTACAGTGATAGTCAGGTTACAGCTTTAAATGGCCAGTAAATACCAGGAGCAACGGCTCTATAACAACCCCCGCCAGTCCTGTTTGTTCCGTCGTGGTGGCAGGTCAATGGAACAGCTCAGGCTATAGACAATACCCTTTAATGACATTTAATCTTCATAAGCTGGGGTACCTATACTGTGTAGCAGAGTCCCAGAATACATGGTTACAGAAATGTTTCTATAGGTTTAGGTTTGTGGGCCACCTTGTGGTCATCTCAGTTCTTGATATAGCAGGAGTTTAACCCAAGACATTGGCTTTGCTAATAACGGGATCCCACCATTTTCTGTCATGTCCCTTCAGATCTCCAAGCTCCAGGAGGAAAACGCTGAACTGAAGTTGAGACTGGAAAACAGTCAGGATACAGATGAAGCCAAACAGGCAATTAGAGACCGAGATGAAGCCATAGCTAAGTGAGTGTTGTTTTTGCCTCAAATATGTTATTGCAACTAATAAGGTAACAAATGGCATTTGTTATTCACTTATCAGTGGCAGGTTGCCTGTGTAGATAGTTAATGCCATCTATGTGTGTAACATGCATTATGGCCCAGAGTGGGGTTGTCATGTTGAATGGAGTCTGCCATGGACTTTTAGCATTCATTATGAATCTGCAAGGATGTTACGGTGACCTAACATATGTTCGTCCACTGTTTCATCATGGCAGAAAGAATCTGATGGAAGTCGAACTAATGAGGAGTAAGAATGACATGATGTGTCTGAACAACCAGCTGCTGGAGGCTATCCAGCGGAAGCTGGAGCTGTCTCAGGAACTAGAGGCCTGGCAGGTCAGTTGGGATCTTTCACTTGCTCAGGATCTCTGACTCTCGCGCCCCTCTTGTTTACTCTCTGTCCTGATAGACAATGCACACAAACATAAAAAATGTGGGCTCTTTTATGAGATCTGGATAAGGTAGGTAGCCCTGTCAGTCACGTCTGTTTTATGTAGGGAAACCTTTAAGAGTTATTTAAACCTTGGTAAAGAGTCGTGATACTATTACATTTGTCCCCAGATAGCGGTCAGGGACAAGGCTGGGTCAAATTTTTAACAGGCCACTAAATTTGGAGGCATCATTCTGAACGACAGGTGGCCATAGATGATTCCATGTTCTGCTGCTGCTCCAGTACAGTGCTGAGTCACGGCCAGTGCCAGCAGGCCATTTCCTTGGTGATGCCCACCCTCTAGTGGTCATGTTAAGACACTACAACACTGCCTGCTGTGTAGCTGTTGTTCTTTAAATGGAAAGTTGTTCAGATAGCTTCAACCACAGTCATTTGTAACTGATGTTATTGATAATGCTAAGTGATGATTAGATAGCTCTCTTGAGCTTTTTATTTTTATGTCTAATCCTACTGGCCACCAGTGTTCAGTTATTTTGATGCTGTTTCAGGATGACATCCAGATCATCATAAATCAGCAGCTAAAGACCCAGCAGCAGTCAGAGCAGATACAGCAAGTCCATAGGAATTCAGTCTCCAATGCCAAATCTTTCTGGAGAAGACAAAGCACAGTTTCCTCCACTAGGGCCCGCTGGCCCTCCTCTTCCTCCACTACCTGGACCTCAGAGTCTCTGCAGGACAAGCCCCAGTCCCCCTGGAAAGACTGGCTCCGACGGGGCAAGGTGGCAGAACCAAGCAAATAGAAAATCTGTCTGTTTGTTGACTTTGAATCACTGGCACAGTGCAGTGCTGTTGGGTCCTGACCATCTGATAAATGCAGGGATTTCTTCTGGTTTGTGATGGTGAAACATCTACCATGTAGCTGAACTATAAGTTCTAACAGATAAAATGCCAAGTAGATAAGATTATAGTGTGATGTTGGCATAATAGACCAATTTCATTATTGGTTAGTATTTTCAAGGCCTATTGGATGTAGGCTGGTGTCTAGCTTCCCTACAGTCAACGAATGAGAACCTAAAACAAGCATGGCTGAGTAGTAAAATACACTAACATGGACACAAAGAAAGAAGTTGTGACCTTTTTCTGTTTCACAATTACATGTAATTGTTATGAAGTTGTTTATTGAAATGTTTAGGAATACTGACAGTATTTTGTTAAACTATTTATTTCATTACCTACATACTATGTAGATAGAGAATAAAGGGAAATTACGTTGAAGAAACGGACTGGACTCAGTTAAAGTAGTTGCCTGCTGTCTATGCTAAATTGTTTCCAATTATGTATTCAGAGAAAATAGTCCTTAGTAGGACGTGAAAATAGTCCTTAGTAGGACCTGACCAAATACAGTTGGTGCTTGTAAATAAACCAAGGTATGTAGTATGTCATGGATTCTCATGTGAAATATTCTGGTAACCAAGTCAGTATGATATATTTGCAAAATGCATTTCCTGCATTGTATTCAGGCCTTAGGGCCATTTGTTCTTATCACACTACTCAAGAGAATGTTTTGAGAAAAGGAGTGTAATATTGAATTAAACAAAATTATAGCCCAAACACCACCAAGTTTTCTCATAAGAAATTGACAATATTTTGATTTACTGGGACCTTCGTCAGGCCTTTCATGTTTTTTAGTCCCTGCACCCAGTAAGGATGTTCTTTTGAAGTAAGATTAGGTCACACTGCAATTTTACATAGTATTTGAAAGTAAGCATGCTGTCTATACTCTGTCGGTTCTGTCTCATTGTTATTTGACACTTGTATATTATATTATTATTTTCCTTAGCATGCCCTGCTGGTCATCACTATTGGCAGGCCATCACTATTGGCTTTCTGTAATTTGTCCAGAAAATATGGTACTGATTTGTCCATTGGTGGCACTGCAATAAGAATGTAATTTCAAACTTCCCCCTGGCTGCCCTGTTTGAACTGGCCTGGATATGTGTGTTCTGGTCTCTCCACTCATGATAAATGTTTGAATCAAAAGCATATAAAGTCCACCAAGAAGGATTTGTATTTTTTGCTAAACCTCCTAAACTATAAGACTGATGTGTCCATGATCCACTTCTAACTATAGCTAAAACAGGCAAAATATGAATAGGCCATATTACATGCACTGGTAACAAAAGCTGTACAAAAGGTGTTTAGGCCTCAAACCCAATTAGTGATGTCTTGCAAACACAGAGTAATGATTGTCACTTCTATGATGATAAAATAAGGGGACACAACATTGAAATGAATCCTTAGCTTGCAGTGTTAGCATGCATGCTAATGGAGTGTATTTCCTTGTGACCTGTTTGTCCTATTGATCCAGGGTTTTCTATGTAAAGTCTGGAATATTTGTGAGCAAGTGTGATGAGCAGAAAAAATACTCAAATTGTGATTTTGTTTTATTTGGACAGAGCTGAGATGCTATAATATTTCTACTGTGGATCTATATGTTTTATAAAATGTTTGTTCTATTGAAATGCCTTCAAAACTAAGAACTTATCCGAACTGTTATGTACTACTCATATGCGATGTTAAAAGGATCAGGTGATACACTATGTCATCATTTGCAGTGCCAGACAGGGGGATCAGGAATTGCAAGCAAGTATCAGACCATCTGGCAGCATATTACAACCCTGTTTCCAAAAACATTGGGATGCTACGTAAAATGCAAATAAAAACAGAATGCAATGATGTGCAAATCAGTTATCCCTATATTTAATTGAAAATAATACAACTGAACCTTTTGATTGTTTTTGAATAAAACACCTCTGTGCAGCATCACCTCTTATAAAAATAATCTGTAAGTATTTGGAAACTTAAGAGACCAATTGCTGTATTTTAGAAAGTGAAATGTTTTCCCATTTCAGCTTCATAGAATGACAGCTGCTCAACAGTTGGGGTCGCCTTTGTCATATTTTGTGGCATTTAATGTGCCAAATGTTTTAAATGGATGACAGGTCTGGACTGCAGGCAGGCCAGTTTAGCACCCAGGCTCATTTACTTCGGAGTCATATTATTGTAATACATGCAGAATGTAGTTTGGCATTGTCTTGCTGAAATAAGCAAGACCCTCCCTGAAAAGACATTGTCTGGATGGTCGCATATGTTGATCCAAAACCTGTATATATTATTTAGCATTAATGGTGCCTCCACAGATGTGCCAGTCACCCATTCCATGTGTATTAATGCACCCCCATACAATCACAAATGTTGGCTGATAAAAAACCGGATGCCCCCTCTCTTCAGCATGGAGGACACGGCTTCTATGATTTCCCCCATAAATGTTCATTCACCAGACCACAGCAAATCTTTTCACTTTACCTCTTTCTGTCTAAAATGAGCTTTGGCCCAGAGAAGGTGCTGGTATTTCTGGATGTTGTTTATGAATGGTTTCTTGCATTTGTGGATGCAGCGATGTACTGTGTTCATAGACATTGGTTTTCAGAAGTGTTCCTGAGCCCATGCAATGATTTCCACAACAGAATCGTGTCTGTTTTTAATGCAGTGCCATCTGAGGGCCTGAAGATCACGGCTAACCAATATTGGGGTTTTGCCTTTTCACTTGTATATAGATTTTTCTGTATTCTCTGAAACATTACATTTTATTATGTACTGTAGATGATGGGATCCCTAAACTGTTTGCAATTTTATGTTGTGAAACATTCTTAAATTTTTTAACTATTTGCACAGTCTATCACATAGTGGTAAAACCCTCCCCATGTTTACTTCTAAAAGAGTCATCCTCTCTGGGATGCTCTTTTCATACCAAATTATGTTACTGACCTTTTGCAAGTTGACCCAAATTGTTGTGGGATGTACTACCAGGTTTAGTTGTTTAGCATTACACAACTTTTCCAGTCTTTTCTTGCCTCTGTCCCAACTTTTTTGTTACGGGTTGCTGGCATCAAATTCAAAGTGGGCCTGTATTTTTCAAGAAACAATAAGATTTCTCAGTGTCAACATCTGATATGTTGTCTTATTTAATATTGAATATGATTTGCACATCATTGTATTCTCTTTTACACGTCGTCCCAACCTTTTTGGAAAGGGGTTTGTAAAACAAAGATGATTGCTAGCTTTCATGCCTTTTTAATTGGTGTAAGAAGTCAGGTTCAGGGTAGTTATATGGTAAGATTCCAGTGCGGCTCTGGGAAAAATCCATAGCCTCTTATTGAATAAAAAAAAAAAAAGGAAAGCAGAACTGTACAGGACCTCTGAGTTGTGGCAGGACCACTGTTTAGCATTTGTCAACAAGGCCCAGTGTTGATTGTATATGTTGACAGTAGCAAAAACATATCAGTAGGGAAAGTGGGCGAGTAGGCTTCTGCTGTTGCTATTTGTGAATGGTGGAGTACATCAATGCAGCGCAGCTATATTTTCATTCTGTTTTGAATTGTCAGTATCTGAATTCCCTATTAGTGGAATTTTGTTTTTTACATAGAATGAATGAAAACAACTAGTACTTTTACAATGGAGGAAATAACTGTCAAATTGAGATTCCTACAGTAGTTGTAATATACATATAGTTTATCCAAACAGTTGCATTCCTTTGCATATAATAATTCTGTATGTAGATGGTGCCTCGTACTATAATAGAGGATACACAGTCTCCGTTACACTGCAAATTAAAATATTTTTCACATGGTTTTATTCCTATTGTCTAATTTTATTGATGTTTGATTGAAGTTATATTTGAGGTATTCCAGCTGAGCTGAATGAATGTAAATAGGCCTGTTACCTAAAGTGGTACACATTTACTCTCCAGTGAGGCATCTTCACTTTAAGGTATAATTTTAATAGTCAGGACTACTAATTGTTAAATTCAAATAAAATGTATTGTACACTGGTGTTTTTGTAGATGTTAAATATATAAATGAACATGCTTGCTAGCTATGCAGCTAATGGTGAATCCCTCCCACATTAACTAGGTGTTCACACAGTAACAGGGCCAGCAGTACATTTTCAACTGTGTGGGATGAAACTAAATGGAAGGAAATATCCAGTGTTATTCTTCAATATCAGGTCAACTTGAATTCCAATTTCATATATCAGTTGCAACATCAAACACAGGAATGTACAAAGATAAATCTCCCCACCTCTCTACTAAGGAAGGGAATGTTTTCAACAGCCTTCCTAGTTAAGAAATCTTAAAGAAGGCTCTAAATAAAGGGTGTATTTTCCATGTCAAAATGACATCTTAAGGACTGTTATTTCTTGCCTTATATTAAGTGGGATGTCACCTTGACTGTATAAGCTCATACCTCAAACCACACACCTTCCTGCACGAAGTCCAAACTTGAGGTTTTCTTAGGATCCCAAAAGCCAATTTTTTGCAAATTAGTTGTGTGTGTTATCAATTAGAATAGAATGAATACTTCGCTTTAACTTTGATCCAATATTCACAATTATATTCCAAATCATTCTAACCAAAATCAAACATACTGTACTATCCCTAAACATACAAAAAATGGGGACAAGAAGCAATCCAAGCATCCATTTTCTTTCGTTACTTAATTAAGTTGTCATGTGCTTTCACCAAACGCAGCTTCTTCGTCGACCAAATTGGGTCGCAACTGTGTATTGGGATAATACAAAGCTTGAGTGACCTCCAGAATCTTGTCAGGGGGTGTTGAGTCTACAGAGGTAGTTGCAGTGCTTTTCAGGTGTCTTTCATTTCAATTGGTTGATTTAAGTAAATCTTGAAATTGTTGCATGCTGTGTGTATATTTTAGCTCTGTGTGCATGACACATCATCTGACCAAGAGGATAACACCCACTGAACAAAATAGTTTGAAATCCGTCTTTTGAGCAGAAAGATGGCTTTTAACATCCTTGCACAGTGGGGGGACTCCAGAACAATCTGACCTAGATTTCAACACCAAAAAAAACACTGATATGAAGGAACCGTTATATTGGTGTCAGGTACAAGCCGTTCTGTTTATCTTTGACTGGACTTACGTGAGGCTGGTAGCAGAGGGTTGGTCTAAATAGCACAACACCCTAAAATGAAAGTAACAAACACCTTAAAGATTTTCACATTTAAAGGATCAACTGGAAGTGATACCAAGATACTGATGTAATGCTTAAGCTTCATTAAATAATGTCTGCAAGCATGTTTTTCATCTGCTTGAGGGAGGGTTGATACAGTATTTAAGTGGATTTCAGAAATGTTTATAGAAGATTCTCCACTGGATCAATATCTTTGTAATAGTCTCTGGATACAATGCCCGAACTGCAAAACAACATGGCTTTTGAACCATACTGTAAATCATAGAATATGTTTTATTGTAGGAGCATGTAAGCTGACTATATTGTGTCTGAAGGAATTTTCCTGCAGAGAAGACAGAACAGTACACAAAGGGGCTGTGTATTTCCTTTCATAGGGGATGAATAACGGAAGGCCTTTTCCCTGGCGACTCCAGGTGCTTAACAACTTCTTTGCTTGTTCTATACTTCACATAGTTCAGTATCGGTCATGTGATCAGGCAGGGTTTCGCTTTTCCATAGAAACCAAAGCACACAGAAAGAAAGAGACAGAGAGCCAACCCATGAAAACATTTCTTTTAACAGAGCTACAGTATTTGCTGTGTGGTTTAGACAGGTGCTTCATTTAGTGTAAAAATCATCTTTACAAATCTGTTATAAACATAATTGGCTACTACCAATAAAAAATTCAAATTAAGAGACTAATAAAAGTAATGTTTACACTGTCAAAAACTGCTTCTCTCTAAATACGAACATTTAAGCCTAGAGATGGGATCATTTATTTTCCCTAAGGGGAAGTTTGCCTTTGAAAATTACAAATGCGCAGTTATTTCCAAACAGAATACATAATTGTCCAAGAAAAACTTCCACTCAGGGACAATGAGGTATTATCCCATAGTTTCCCTGAACGCCAATGTTATGACTAAAGTGAGAGAGAGAACGCTTTGTTTTCTATATAAACACTACCTTTCAATTTAAACGTACCTTTCAATTTAACGCACTGACTGATGCTCACATGAGCCAGATATATTAACGTGGAGGCGGCTTGGATGGGGACCCTCCCGTGTTAATAAGTATGAGGTGGGGTTAATGACTAACACCCTGATATGCAGCTGGGTATATCCATCGGAACAGCAAATATAACACAGCAAGTAATACTAAACAGGATCTACTAAACAGGATCAGTCCATTAATAATAATAGTCTCTCCACACTTCTACATCTGTTGAAACAGAAGCTTTCAGACATCACACTTCAATTTTTTTTAAACCCTTTTAGCAACATATATTGCATTTCATAATTTCTCTTTATATTGCCAATTTGATTCCCTTGTAAGAGGATGTATTCTAAACTGTGCACTAGTTTTATCAACATAAAGCTAAAATAAAGTTATAATTTAATGTAAATGGATTCAGTTATGGTGTCTACTTGTTAAATGATTTGATCTATTGTTTAGGACTGACATTGATATGTAGAGGATTACAGAACTGGTGTAAGGTGTAAGATGAGACTATTCAGTCTCAAGGGACTTTTCTCTCCAAAATTAATTATAAGATCTCAATAAATATTTCACAGGCTGCATTTACAGGTAACCCAATTCTGACTGGACGGATCTCAGGCAACATTTACACAGGTAGCTCACTTCTGACCTCTTAGCCAATTACATATAAAAGGGCAGATCTAATTGATCAAATTCAAAGGACTGATAACAAATTTCAAAATTGTTTTAAACAGCCACATCTAGGATGCAGGAAGCATATTTTAAATGCATTTCAGAATTTAATATTTACTGGGCTCATCCAATACCCAAAATGCATTTTCCAAAAAATGTTTGTATAAAAGAAAATGGATTTATTTTCTATGACAGCAACCACAGCAACAAATCTTTTCATCCATACTGTAAATCACAGGATATTTTGTATTGTTGGAGCTTGTAGAGTGCACGTTTCAACAAAGACAGAACAGTACACAAAGGGGCAAAAGGGGCAGGTGTCTAGCAATTTATTTCCTGATTTTAAACTTTCGATTCCACTGACTTCAATGTTCTCTGTCATCGCTTCTTTGCTGACATAATTTAGTGTCACCTGCACCTGTAACGGGATCTCCTGTTGGTAACTGTTTAGAGCTGTTATGGTTAAGTTGCTGATTGGTGGCCTGTAACAAGGCCACATGAAAGGGATATAAGGCTACCTTAACACTAACACATATACTGATCCTTCTGACAGCTTTGGACACATTCTCAGTGGGTGAAAAAAAGCTACAAACTGCAAAAGTTTAAAAAAAATATTTCCCATGGTGTGAAGATGTGTGCAGGCACTTATTATATTAAACAACAGTAAAGTATATGAATCAAAAGCCATCTTTATTAAAAAGCAAGTGAAGTGCAGTTAACGCTGCACGACTAACACACATTAACCTGTAATGAATGGAGACAGGTGGACAATGTAGACATTGCGTCATTGTCAAAAAAACACAGTGGCCTTCATACTTGGTCTGCTCCTAACCTGGGCTCCATTTCCTCTTTTCACTGCCACACAGATGGCATCTGTCTGTAGCTCAGGTAACCCACTTTAATATAGTTACAGTATTGCTTTCGGAATGTTCATATCACAAAATCACACCCTCAACTCCGAAAATTACTATTACCATCAAACAAATACATGTCTTTCACAGTCGTTTAGAAAACTTTTACAAAAGAAACAGCAAAAAAGTTCCATAAGAAAATCCCCTTAAGAATTATTCTTAAAACGATATTTAAAAACAAATTCATGAATAAAAACGTATCCAGCTTTCTGAAAGCATCTGTCAAATGTAATCTGTTTACCAGCCTCCCTTCCATTCAGATACCTAAGTAATGCTTCATAAAGAAATGTCAATGAAAAAAAAATGATTGAGTATTTAAGAAGATATCACAAAGAACCTATATGTAATGTAGAGTTGTTGGAGCTATAGAAATATTATAATGTTTGTAATTTAAAGAATAAATGGACAGACTAGAAATGGATAATCATAAAAAACAAACGCTATATCAATGATCATGTTCATGACATGAGTTGTATCAATAAATTCAATGGATAAACACATAATTCTCCTCATAAAACCTTGTAATTTAATGAATACAGTTTGTACTGAGCTAATCAATAACTTCTGTTTTTCTCACCAAACCTAAGTGGAATGAACATGGTCCTTTCCATTTTCTCACACAGCCAGCATGAAACCTTCATGCTTTGCTGTCAGAAAAGAGTCAAGTACTGGACATAGTCAAATCCAACAAAATATTGGTAAAAAACACATCTCTTCATTGTGGAGTCTCTTTGGGATCCATCATGCCCTTTTTTAGACAAATTATTAAAATAGGTGTAGAATATCGTTGTGTACAAAAAGTCCTTATGCCATCCATCCATGTCCTGTCAGACATAGTCTTTCCTCTCAAAACCGGGACCACCTAGGGCAGACCGCGGGGCAGAATACGCCATTCGGGAGGGGTTGTACCTCTTCTCCCGAGGGGGACAAGAACAGCAGAGGAGGCTTCCCCCCAGGATCATCAGGGCTGAGGCCCCCCAGCCGATGTAAAGGGCTGCTCCCAGCTCCCTGCGTTGAGCATCTGTTAGCAGCGGGTTGTAGAAGTTCCTGATGATAGTATTGGCTGACCAGGACACCGGGATCAACTGCATGACTCCTGACACGATGAAGAAAACCCCTGAGACGATCATAACTTTGGACTTTGATGCTTCGTCCTCAATGCAATTGGTGCACTTAGCCCCGGCGATGGCGACGAGCACTGCCAGGATGGCCAGGAGGATGGAGATGACCGTGAGGGCCCTGGCAGCCTGGAGGTCCTGGGAGAGGGCCAGCATGGAGTCGTAGACCTTACACTGCATCTGGCCCGTGCTCTGGACCACGCAGGTCATCCACAGGCCCTCCCAGATGATCTGGGCCGTGACTATGTTGCTGCCGATGAAAGCCGTGACCCTCCACATGGGCAGGGCGCAGGCCACGATGGCAATGATCCATCCTAAGATGCACAGAGCAATCCCCACTAACTCCAACCCAGCAGACATGGCGGCACTTTTGTAGTTGCTGGCGATGCTTCTGTGCTCCTTTCAATGCTCTGTGTTCGGTCACACCTGACCTAAGACACCTGGGGGAATCAACTGTGGATCAGAGATAAAGAGACAAGCCAAAGCCAGAGACACTAACACCAATTAACTAAATGAAGCCCCTGGTACCTGAAAGTTGAGTGTAATATTCTGGGGCTGCAGGGAAGAAAAGTATCCTTTATATCTCAGTTCGGGTTAAGGGAGGAGTCCTGAAAGAAGATGACATCACATAGAAAAGGAAAGACCAAAGCGCTCACTCTGTCCATGCAGCTCTAAAAGGACAAGTGCTATCGGTTTACGTGACTGCTCTCACAATGGCTTTAGCTACAATGGAGGCCATTTAATGTTCAACAGGCACACAAACAGGCAGTTGAAAGTGTTGTTTTAGAACTGATGCAATGGAAAGGAATTTTGTCTGATTCATTAATGAAAATAAATAATGCTATTGTCCAGCAGTGACCAGCAGTTCTTTTACAAGTTAATGTTTTTTCTCTGTAAGTAACCCTAAAAAAGCTACCAAAAGTGACTTTGCTATTCATTGATGAACTCAAATAAAAGGAGTACTTAAACCTTAACTCCTGGATTGATGGAAATGTCTTTTGCACATTTTACTTTTATTATATACAGTTGAGCATATGTTTGCATACACTGGCAAAAATTTGAAGATTTTGGCATTGATTTTGAAAATATGACTGATCATGTAAAAAAAATATAAGGATAGTGATCATATGAAGCCATGTATTATCACATTGTTTTTGGCACCTTTTAAAATCATAATGATAACAGAACTCACCCAAATGGCCCTGATCAAATGTTTACATACCCTTGAATCTTTGGCCTTGTTACAGACACACATGTGGCTTTTCAAATTGCAATTAGTGTCTGTGTGTAAATAGTCAATTAATTTGTTAGCTCTCACATGGATACACAGAGCAGGCTAGATACTGAGCCATGGGGAGCAGAAAGGAACTGTCAAAAGACCTACGTAACAAGGTAATGGAATTTTATAAAGTTGGAAAAGGATATAAAAATATATCCAAATCCTTGCAAATGACATTCAGTACTGTTCAATCAATTTTTAAGAAGTGGAAAATTCAGGGATCTCTTGATACCAAGCCAAGGTCAGGTAAACCAAGAAAGATTTCAACCAAAACTTACAGAGGAATTGTTTGGGATTCAAAGAAAAAGACAGTAGGTAACCTCAGGTGAAATATAGGGTGCTCTGGAAAAAGCACCTTATTTCAAGGAGCACAATATGTCGATACTTGAAAAAAATGAGCTGTATGGTCATTGCTAGAAAGATGCCTTTACTTCACCAATGCCACAAAAAAGCCTGGTCACAATATGCCTGATAACACCTTGACACGCCTCACAGTTTTTGGCACACTTTCATTTGTAATGACGAGACCAATATAGAGCTTTATGGTCACAACCACAAACACTATTGTTTGGAGAGAGGTCAACGAGGCCTGTAGTGAACAGAATACCATCCCAACTGTGAAGCATGGTGGTGGCTCACTGATGTTTTGTGATGCGTGAGCTCTAAAGGCACGAATCTCGTTTAAATTCATGGCAAGATTAAGGCAGCATGTTTTCAGAAATAAACAGACAATTTGGATTTTTCTGCACAAAAGCTGCACATGGGAAGCTCTTGGACTTTTCAGCACAACAATGACCCTAAGCACAAGACCAAGTTGACCCTCCAGTGGTTACAGCAGAAAAAGGTTCGGGAGTGGCCATCACAGTCTGCTGACCTTAATATCGTCGAGTCACTCTGGAGAGATCTCAAATGTACAGTTCATACAAGACGACCAAAGACTGCATGACCTGGAGGGATTTTGCCAAAAAGAATAGGCAGCTATACCACCTGCAATAATTCAGGACCTCATAGACAACTATAACAAAAGACGCAGTCACTGATGCTAAAGGGGGCAATGGACAGTATTCATAACTACAGGTATACAGATTTTTGACTAAGCTGGTTCACTTTTTTCTTTGTTGCCATATTTTGTTTACTGATTGTGCCATCCTGTTATGACATACAGTTTAATGTGAATCCCATAAGAAATAAAAATGTGTTTTGCCTGCTCACTCACGTTAATTTTACAAATTATTAATCTACAGGTCTGGAAAAAATTAAGAGACCACTGCACATTTATCTTTCCTTTCCAAAAAAGTAAAAAAGGTAGATTTTGTATGAGGAACAGAGGGTTAAATTTAAGAGATAACTGCAAATTGAACACTTCTGTTCCTCACTAAAAACTTTCCTTGACAACATTTTCAGAAATGAAAAAAAGGGGCAGTGGACTCTTTTTCTGGAGCTGGATTACCAATTCTCCAAGTGTGTGCAAACTTTTTAGCACAATTGTATATTTTTTTATCTTTTTTGATCTTTAACCATGTGTCATGATTTTTGGTCATGTCCCAAAACAAATGTAATCTCAAATATTTTAGACAACAGTATAGTACTGGAGCCGAGTACCATACTTAATAATAGAGAATTCTGCAGTAGATTACAGTAAAGAACTGTAGAGTATTTGTAGAGTGTAAATAAATGTATGGTTCTGAACAGAAAAGTACAGGACAGTCAAATGTATAATTCAGCACAGTTTACTGTGTTGTTCCCTACTTAACTCAATTGAAATAACTACTGATCTACAATGTATTGAATTATACTATACTGTATAATATTTTACTGTACTGAATTGAATTTTTGGCTTCTGTTCTGTAATTTAAAATCTAAACAAAAACATAAATTGGTTTCTAAACTTTTGTCCGGTACTTTATCAGCTAGCTAGCAAGTGTTGACATTAAGGTTGTATGGCAACCATGAAAAATGTGAGAATAACTGTAGTAGGTTACGTGACCAAAATTACTATCAACACGAGGGGAAGAATGAAATGTGATTTATTTATATCCAAAAACACAATGACTGACCCTCTGTCTGGCATCAAGCTAAAAACTCCTTCATCTGTGATTGCGTTATTAGCATGGCCTGTAATCTGCTGTCAGGATCTAGAACGAGCAGTTAATTCTCCAAAACCCACTTTTCCCCAATTATTAATATTAAATAATGAGTTATTCAATAGACTGTTATCCAGAGCAATTCACAAGGTAGATAAATAACAAAGAAAACAGTCACAGCAAGAACAAATATTTCTGTAACATTTAATGAGTATGATATTTTAACTGAATAGTCTAATGGTTTGTTCTGTAAGTTGGACACATTTAAAAAATCGGGATGGTCAGATAAAGACATAAGTAATGCACTGCCAAAATGAAATATTTTGGACTGGATGTTTTAAAGTACAAAAGCGAGGACAAAAAGTATACTATTTTGGGGAGGGTCCTAAAACTCCATAAAATCTATGGTATTTCCATTTTAAAACAATTCCATGCATTAACTTAATTCAGCAAATTTAGGAAAAATAAGGTGAACATTTATTTAAGATTTTGTTTTGTAATAGAACTTTTAACATTCTGAGCTGAAAATTATGTATTTTAAAATGTTATGTTATGTAATGATATGTTTTTCAAAATCCAGAAAAGGTTTTCCTTAAAATGCATTTACCTTAAACATGTGGAACCTAGATAAGATTAAGTGCTGTTTGCTTAGCTCAGAGCGATCATTCTGTCACAGCAGGTAGCTGGTAAGAGAAGATTGTCTGACCTCAGTTCCTCTGACCTCAGTTGCTTGGCTACAAGAAGTCTTGTTCATTCTATTTCATCTGGTCTAACAGTCATGTCTGTTTGTCACTGACTCCAGCGCCCTAGAATTCCTAACAACTAGGAGTGTCTCCCCTAGATATGCCTCAGACACTGGGATAATAGACTTTGCCCCCAAACATTCCATGACCCAGTGTTGACAACTAACTCTGCCGATCCATTTTGCTGTGAAACGGCCTCATTGTTCTGCCGCCATTTTGAAATGGCTGAAAGTTGGGGTCTGAGTAATGCTCCTTGTTATCTGCGGGCTAACAGACATTTGAAATTTAGCCAGGTAGATAGCAGAACTGAAAGAGTATCCAACTCAACACATCATTACCATGGATACCCAAAGATTGCTGAAGGAAAAGCCCTGTTATTTCCTGAATTAATGGCAAAGAGACAGTTTTCTGATACAGTATCAGTTAAGAGTTTGCATGTCGTTGATTGGCAGACTCACACTCCAACACAATTAGAAACTGTATAACAAGTAGCACAGAAATATCCCATGTGGCAAACCACTCAGTAATTTGAATGGAATTGTAAGCACTTGACAAAAGGTTTTTTGTCTTCATCTTAAAATATTTGAAGTACAGATAACAGGCTAATATAAATCACTTTAATTGTGAATCTGACATATAATGAACATTACAGTAATTTGTTTTCACACACACAAAAGTTACTAAACTAAAGATTTGTGTATCCAAAATATGCATAACAAAATGTATTATTCAATCCGTCTATAGAAAATGAAATGTTACAACACAAATGGTTTCAATTAATCTTACAACTCCAGAATACAAAAATATTTACACCTATATTTATCAGGCATACTGTATAAAAAGCTAAATGTTGTACTTATATCTTAAACAAGTAAACCAGTAAAAAGCAATTATTTTCACATAATATAACATACAAAATAACTGGAATCAGATGTCCTTTTTCCACTTTGGGGAAAAAAGAGAAAAGAAAGCAGCTGCTGTCATACAAAAGTGATCTATTCAGACGTAGTCCCTCTTGTCAAATCCGCTGGGGGCCACAGACCGGGCTGGGGAGTACATCATTCGAGAGGGTGGCCCTGTATACCTCTTCTCGGGCTGTCGGGGACAACTACAACACAGGATGCACCCCCCAATGAGGAGAAAAGCAGCTGCAGCCCAGCCAAGGTAGAGAGCTCCTCCAATCTCCCTCTTCTGAGCCTCGATGGTGATGGGACTGTAGAAGTCCATGATGATGCTATGGGCTGACCAGGACACAGGGATGAGCTGGGTCAGCGATGTCACAATGAAGACCACCCCAGCTCCAGTCATGATCCTGGCCTTGGTAGTCTCATCCTGCACACAGTTGGTACACTTAGCTCCAACCATGCCCACCAGCACCCCCATGATGCCCAGGACAATAGAGATGACTGTTAGCGCCCTGGCAGCCTGGAGGTCCTGTGGTAGAGCCAGCATGGAGTCATAGACTTTACACTGCATCTGGCCCGTGCTCTGGACCACACAGCTCATCCAGATGCCCTCCCAGATGGTCTGAGCCGTGACGATGTTGACCCCGATGAATGCAGACACTTTCCACATGGGCAGGGCGCAGGACATAATGCTGGAAATCCATCCCAGGACAGCTATGATCAACCCTAGAATCTCTAGTCCCAAAATTGCCATTTTGTTGTGATATCGTCGTCTGCAAGCAAGTATACTGGTGTCCTTACTCTCTTCACTCCCGTAACTCTGTGCTCAAATGAATTTTACTATCTGGGTTCTGCTCTGGAATTCTCACCGCCTGTATTGTCAGTGCTATCATTACACTGCAGTGGATGAAGGGGGAGTCCTATGGAGATTGGCCTGGTGGGTTTCAGATATTTTCCTGTTTTATTTTCTTAACAAGACCTACAAAGAGATTAATGATTGAACGGTCGGGCCATGGTAGCTTCAATGTTTGGGTTGAAGAAGAAGGTCAATAATTGGCCAAGGTCTCTGATACTGAACGGTTAAAGGATAACGAAATGGTTAAAAACGGACCAGGTAATAATTATAATGGATTGGGAATAGCAAAACTCCTGTGAAATGTCCATTGTTGTTTTCCAACTGATCATTGTAATTGTTATGTTGTGTTCACATCCAGACATCAGCAGAAATATCTATGTCTTCATAGTGTATATTTGTTCTGTGGTACTGATAATCCTGAGAGAGAGACAGAGGGAGAGAGAGGTGAGAGAGAGGGAGAGGGAGAGAGAGAGAGAGAGAGAGAGAGAGAGAGAGAGAGAGAGAGAGAGAGAGAGAGAGAGAGAGAGAGAGAGAGAGAGAGAGAGAGAGAGAGAGAGAGAGAGAGGGAGAGAGAGAGAGAGAGCTGGGTAGGGAAACGGTGGTGGCCCTCTGTAGTTAGACATTATTGGCTAGTTTCTAAACCAAACATGCTGATAAACCTGCATGGAAGGCTATTGTTTTGATAATATAGTGTCTAATTTAAACAAACTTCTGTCATATTTTTCAATCTCGTTTTCAAACTCAGCTATAAACCACGGCTCTAAGCTCTGACCTTTTCTAACTGAAATAATCTGAAGATAATTATTGCCGTCTTATTACCAGATAACAATATTTTGTTGATGAAGCGGCACAATTAATGCAGATTTGCATTTGTTTAATGTACACATACTATATGTTTCACTGCCAGGAGAGAGCCGTGTACATTTTATCTCAAGGTTCCTTAATCAATTAAATGTTTTACAAAAACTCTCAAAAACACCTGAAAGCAACTATTTATTTGGATTCCATTTTCTTTTCATTTGAGCATATAACATGCTTATATTCTCCAATTTGTTCCATTCAATTAATCTAGGAGTGGCTAAAGGTTGCCTTAGCTATTTAATGAAAATTAACCATGGATTACTCATTTTCTGGGCACATATATTACTGCGCAAATATTGCATTGCAAGTTAAATTGAACTGAAACATAAGTCTATGCTTCTAGACAGATTCAATATTGTTTTCCCTTATATGCTTCTTTGGCTGGAATCAAATATAAACAGGCAGAGTCCATTTGTCAGATCAATGGGGTCATTGTGGCTGATGATCATCCATGATTACATTATGGGTTACCTACTCCCCCTTTTAATGGCCACGTTGATCTCTGGGTCAGTTTCACTCCACCAGCGGAACAGTGCACAACGCAAAGTAACAGAGGGCAGTCCCCATGGAAAACAAATGGGTCATTGTTGCTGCCTGCATTTGCATTGAAATCTAAAACTTAATTTGTGTGGGGTAAAGGGGCTGCATTGGTGATCTGTGCTGTGTTGCCATGCCATGCAGACATTCCTGCCTTATTGCAACAGCTCACAGGAGCAGAAGCCTATCTTGATGTGCAACAACGCCCCCTAGACAGGATGCTAGCTTACTGAGCCTTTTGTTTTCATCTATTTCTTCAGACCCTGTGTTTTGGACAAAATATCCTGTCTCGATGTTTAGTTGGGAGCCTTGTCGGGTGTGTGAGGTTATTTTAGGGTCTCACGTTCCCATGGAAATGTCATTGGCAATAAGACCACTTCCAGAGGCCAGTCTGTAACATAAGCCAATGCAACAAACTGTCAGTATGATGTATACTATTTCATACAAATATACACAGAGCATGATTACTGAAATGATGGTATCATATGGTCGCATATTCTGTAGTTAACATGGTAAAGAGAATAAAAAATGCCTTATTGTATAATGAACATAACACAAGGTAAGCTAAAAATGTTTATTTATATAAAAGAAAAAATAATTCACATTTTCAAGGTCCCCAAAATTACTGTGAAAACTGTAATTAGAAAAAAAACGATTTAAAAAATATATATTTGAATGACCTTTTCATTGCATTTCATTAGCTATATTTTCCTAATCCTACCAACGGATTTACTTTACTTGACGCCAATTCTACATAAGTCATATGGACAAAACACATCTAGCCTTAATCCTTCGTTTCAAATACTCTGAAATACTTCGTTTCAAATGATAGCATTTATTCTGTGCCACATCTATAGCCTGCTGTCAGTAAAAAGTGGGCAGGTTATATCAGCGCTCTCATCAGCCTCAAGGGCTATCTGGATACCAATCCCATTGAACACAGACTCTCACACATAGTCCCTTCTTGTATATCCATTCACAGACATTGGAGATTTGACTGCTGAGTAGTCGACCGACCTGTGGGGTCCGGACCCTGCCCCGCTCCTGTCCTGCATTGCCTTGGGGGGACAAGAGCAGCACAGCAAAGCTCCCCCAACGAGGAGCAGACAGGAGGCAGCCCATCCGAAATAAAGCGAGTTCCCAAACTCCCTCTTCCCAGTCTCCTCGAGCATCGGGTCATAGAAGTCCAGGACGATTGCGTTAGCCGTCCACGAAACAGCCGTTAGCAACAGCAGTCCCGCCGCGATGAAGGTCACCCCGGACCCAAGAACCATGCGGGGCTTGTTGCCCACGTCTGAGCTGCAGTTGGTGCACTTGGCCCCGGCTACAGACAGGCCGATGCCAATGATACACAGCACCATAGAGACAATGACCAGGGCTCTGGCCGCCTGGAGATGCACTGGCAGTCCTAGCATGGAGTCGTGGACCTTGCAGTGCATCTGGCCCGTGCTCTGCACTGAACAGTTCATCCACAGGCCCTCCCAGATCACCTGGGAGATGACAATGTTCTGGCCGATGTAGGCAGCTACTCTCCACATGGGGAGACCGCACGCCACCATGACCCCCAGCCAGCCAGACACACACAGGATCATAGCCAGGATCTCCAGGCCGGCCGAGGCCATCCCTGTTGTTTCTCCCTGTCCCTTGCTGATCCTGTCCTGGTCTGGGTCTGTGGCTGTAGTTCTCTGGGCTGGGTTGAGCGGCAGTCACTCTCTATCCCTGAGTCTCGGAGTTATGGTCTGGATAGAAGACGCTCTGTTTCTCAGAGCACAGCCCTCTTAAGATGAAGGCGATATTGGATCTCCGGGGCTTAGAGTGCCCTGGATAAAGCTTTAGTCGGTTAGGGAGAGACTGGGCGAAAGAAATTCTACCTTGTTTTATACAGCAAAGAAGATTGGAAGGTGGAGTCAATTTTAAGGTGGCATCACGTTAACATTCAAATAACATGTGAAGAAATGTTTTCGCTACTCTCACAGCTATAGCGATAGGTAGCCATCAGGGCAAAGTGAGGATTGTCTCCATATTTCAATAGAGATGCACAGTGGCCTTTTCTGTTTGAGTCATCCCAAGGGCATAGGTGACAGCAGATGCCTTCTATTGTATTTTGTCATTCAATTAAGAGGACAGTTTGGGCCAGAGACATTGTATTGCAGCTTGACCCTGGGCTTGTCAACTGTGGGTGATGTGTACTATTTGCAGGGGGGGTTGAAAACACATGTCCACAGTTCACTGTAACATGGACAATACAGTTGCATTGTATGGCTTTAAAAAATATGTTTGTAGTGCTTTGCTTTCTGTCATTGCATGCATTATATGAATTCAACCATTCAGAAAAAATATTTCAGTGATACTGGCTAGATACTAGTTTTGATATGAATACTTTAGTGCTTTAGACTGAGCCTCCATTTCTCTCTATCTACATATCAGTTCAGTTCCTGTAACCTTGGGAAGAAACGCTGAATCACTGTCTCAATGAGATCTGCATACAGGGTAAAGACAGACAGTCACAGGCTTTGTTCAGTTTAGTTATCCAGATATTCTATACCTCCTGAAAGAAACCACCCTGCTTGTCTATTAAATTGCTATCACAAACTGAACATAACAGGAGATTTTCCCAACCACCAATTCTCTGGGTCCTACTCCATCACGGGTTATTTTATAGTGTGTGGCCAGACCCAGCCCAAGTTGCCCAATGTTTCAGGATGTAAATCCAACTATAAAGACTCCTTTTGTCGGTTATCAGAGAAAAGACACCTGTCCTGTCCTGGCAGGTTGTTAGGGTTGGCTGGTCTGCACTATGTGATTAAAGGAGTCTACTCCCACACTGATCCCAGGGTCATCTCTGGGATCAAAGGTCATTCTAGGGCAGGGCTAGGAGGAACACGTCTGAATGCAGTATTGTTGGGTGTGATTATCTGTCAAAATCAATGTGTAAGAAAATGGCAGTTATTTAACTCCCATGTATGTCCATTATGTAACTTAATGTTTTTATAGTGTTGAAAGTTAAAAGCACCCGGGAGAATTTTCTAAAACAAAAATAACAAGACTTTTTAAGGGTTATTGCAGTTTGTCACTAGTACAGAAACTATGAATGTGAAAACAAAGAACAGTTCCTTTTTGGTCTGTCACTCCAAACATTTAAGATACAGTCCCACCTCGAAGAGACACAATCACTAATACTCATATATACACTCATATCTTCCACAACCAAGTATTTGAATCTGGGAGTATTTTGTTCTCATACAACTAATTTCTACACTGCATTTGCAGCAAGAGGAAGATATTATGATAGATCAAATGTACAGTAAAGCAGTTTCCTTAACAGCAACATCCTGAGTACTTAACTGAATAACTCTCTCTGTTTGGTCAAAGGCCTGAGGTGCTGTTTTGAACCCATCATGTTGTATATAGATGACCCGGTTTGTGGTAAGCAGGACGCCAGACGTGTAGTTAAAGGACAACAAAAGGATTTAATAATGAAACTGAGGCAGCAACAAACCAAAAATCGATGGACAAAGGGCTGACAGAACTCGGCAAACTAAATAGGATGCTAATGACGGCTAACAATAAACAGGTGTAAATAATCGGGACAAAAAGGACAGGCGAAGTTTAAGAACAAAGGAAAAAACAAACAGAACAGGGTACATTCAATAACAAAACCAACATCCTGAACAAAACAGAAAACCACAAAAGCTGGTTAAATTTAATTAGAAAATATCTACAGAATAATGTGGGCTAAACATTTTAATCGTAAATTCAAAGAATAATTGAAACATTTTTTTGAGTGATATTCTGAGTCAAGTTTAAGGAGATTACAAGTCAATCCAAACTAATCGGCGGAAAGTTTAAATGTGGATTATGTCAGTCACTGTGATACATTTTGTAGAAAGATGTTATTTTCAACATTATCTTAAAACATTAATTGCAGATGTCTACTGGTCATTTTTGCTTGTTTTTATGCTTAATTATTGCCTCCTTCAGAACTATGGGAACAAGCGTCATCATTCCAGGACTTATTCAACCAATGGTGTTGGTTGTCACAATGCCAATATAACTAATTGGTCAAAGGTAGAATGTACTAGTTTACAAAATGTAATTACAGATTTGAACATTAGAACAGGTCATTATTTGGGCAACTTTGTGGCCATTGCTGGCTTGCCAAATAGTGGCGTACCTGCATGTGATGGAGCATTGTCCTGCATAAAGAAAATGACCTTCTTGAATGCTGAGGACTCCTTCCTGAATGCAACCACGGCCCACAATATTACAGAGAAACCAGGAGTTCCCCGTCGTTAGACGTCTGTCTGGAAAGGGAACAAGCTCAAACATCATTCACCTGTCGTGGGAACGAGAGCCGGTCAGACCAGTTTCTGGGGATACATGTGCCTGGTTGCCTCGTCATTACCTACTTCCTGTCCTATCTATGGACAGACACATGAGGCAGTTGGTTTGTAATAATGACTAACAAGTAGAAACTGGCCTTCTTGGAACATTTGCCTCAGGCTGGAGGGGGGTGAAGAGGGAGGGTGGGAAACCGGGAAGGAGGCAAAGTGTGTGAGGAAGAATATTAAAAAAAAAACTCTACTTTAAAAATAAATATCTATGTCTAAATGTCTTATAGAAACATTTAATAATTCGTTTTCTGTGTGGTTATTTAGAATAATACATGGATGTTTATAAGTCAATAAAGAACAAGGACAGTATACCGAGAGAGAATATTTGGAATTATTGTTTGACATTCCTGTTATGCTGAGTAGTAGTACAAATCAGACAACACGTTATAAAGAGGGATCATTCTCCAAATGAATCTTTATTAAAAAACATGGGGAAAAAAAGAAAGTAAAAAAAGAAATGAGCATTACAAACATTATTACGCCCGATGACGCCTTTGTTTTTGTACCCATGCCATGTTGCATGTGATCTTATTACGGAACAGAATGACTCACTGACTCTCCAACGGTTCATGGCTCCTTGGTGACATGACATCTTTGTCAGATGCTTAAGCATTGAAACAGTGATTCTATCTTCTACATAACCCACATGAATTGAATAATAACATTATCCATTACACACGGGCACATTGACATCGGTTTGTGTGGGTAAAGCCAAATATTGTATTCAGTATTGCAGTCTTAACTCAGGGCAACATCATCATTTTAACAACACAAAAAAGAAATCCCAAAGAATACACAAGTATTTTATTTATTTACCAAATTTACCAAGTAAAATATTCTGAACAATGAAATTCTTGTAACATGGCATACGACATCTACGCAGTAGGAATTAAGAAATATATAAAGCAAAAATATATATAACAATGTAAACTTGCAGCAGTGTTAAAGAGTGCAGAATGGGGAAAATGAACAATATGGGTAGAAATATAACATCTTATAAATTTAGGTGTAATATGCCAATGAATGGTACATTAAAATATTATAATGTACATTGAATGTACATAGAAGGATCAATATGATCACAGATCAGTGTTGCTGGTTGAGGAGCCTCTTGGCCTGAGGGGAAGTGAGTCTGGAAGTCTTCCACTATTAATCCACTTCGTAATCTCATTCACTCGTCTAAGAATGATCAAGTGTGAGGTTGGGTAATTGCTCTTGTATTAAACTGCACCTACAGTATGAAAAGGAGCCTTGATTGCTGACGTTGAAATAATGTTTTTTTATGTAAGGCCCAGGCCTGTCCTCTGCCTGCTCAGTCCTGTGGTGTATTCACCCTGAAGGACTTTCTCACAGGTTAAGAACTAAAGCCTGGATGCCAAATTAATTTAACAATAGCATTTGCTACTTTGTTTCTAACAAAATATATCAATTTTCAAGTATTTACCCCAATAGAAACTAGATATTAAGGCCCTTTTAGCACTTTCTGTGTGTTGTAAGATACCATTACTTCACGGTTTCATGAGGTGGGTGTCATTTGTGAATGAAGTCATCTGATTCGGGGAGGAGCATATGTCTGTTTATTTATAGTACATTTGTCTCATTCACACCCATAACAGCAATAGTTCAGTTTCAGCTGCCTTGTTGTGTTTTTTTCGCATGTCTTTTCCGACTCAACAAGAATCAACATGTAGCAACTGCCCACATTCCTACAACTTTCATAGTGTAACAACACTGCTCCTTCTGTGCTATAGCAGAGCACTACAGAAGAACACAATATACGTGTTTCCAAAATACTAACAGAAATGTCACAAAAATATCTGCTTTCAAAATGTCTAAGCTGCTTGTGGCATTCCGGGGTGGGGGTACCTCTAATGTTTGAGTGTTTGGTTACATGTTTACTACATGATCTGGTGTAGAACATCTGATCCTAAAACAACAGGTCCTCTTACCTACTGGATCCCCAGTGCTGAGAGTAAAATCACAGAGGCGATACGCTCCAAAACAATCTCTCCTCGGTGCCTTAATTGTGGAAATTCCTCGATGTGTAGTACCTCTGTGTGGAACTCAATCTCCTTGGTTTTCCCCATGCCAGGGTGTCTTTAATGAGCTACCTGTCTGGGTAAAATGGAGGCATTATTGTCCTTAACGGTCATTTTGGCTCTCTAACAGTGGCCTCTTTCATTTGTGGAAACAATCCATATATCTCTCTCCTTTCTTTTTTCATCCTCCTTCCCTTAATAGTCCCACAACTGGATCACCTTGGTGTTGTTTGTGTCTCTATCAGTTTGTGATTTTTCCCCATGTCTAAAGACTGGTTGAAGACAGACCCGCTCACTTACCCGTCAGACATCGTCCAGGTAGACAGAGAGAGAAGTACAGGCTGTTGCCCTCCAAAACTCAAGGACAAACACCAGCTTGGAAGGTCAGCTTCTTCTTCTTTTTTACAAAATGGTGGATAAAGTGAACTACCTGTGTAACCTCAATCTATTAACTGCTCAGGTGACATGAAGAAAATATGATTTGATTGATTTGTTGGTTAATTAAGACTATTAAGACTGTTAAGAACAGAAATGGCTAGAGGGAAGTTTATCTCTGTCTGAATTGAGTAACTAGCAATCATTCACAGTCTCCATACAGTCATCGGATTGTACATTTAAATATGAACATTTGCAGAACCGTTTAATCGGAATGCAACATTAAAATATTTGCACTGTCTGTTAGGATACCGACATTATATCACAGCAAAGGAATAATTCTACATTCTTTTCACAATATCAAAGCCTGGGAAACCAAAGAGTGCCTTGAACTCTGCTTGCACCTTTGTAACATTCTATATGAAATATTGTAAAGTCAAGCATGTTAAACATTATGCTATAAAAGGCTTACGTATTCAAGGGAATCTGTAGAGAGATATAAGTACGTATTTTTTACACAATTGATGAAGTGGACATCCTGTTGAAACTTGACTTAAAAAAGCTTGTGTGTATTCTGGCATTACTTTAAGTCAACAAAATGAGAGTCACAGAGCTGCAGAGGTTAGTCACGGGGTTGAAGGTGAAAACAAATATATTGCCAAAGTTAAGAAAGTTATTCTTTAAACTAGGTTATCTAAAACTATAAATATAAATATAACCTGTCATAGAAATGTGGACAATGTATAGATGCATCCCACTTTTTGAAGAATTGAAATGGCTCTGTTTGTATTTGATGAGAAACATGTATAAGTATATAATATCTAATTGTAATACTTTACCTGTGTTTCATGATAATTCTAGTTTAATATAAACATGGGAGTCTAATTTATAGATATTCTCATAGGTGAACATATGTTTTTCTTATTCATTTCAAAGTATGTTGGCCTGCTGTAAAGATGAATTGCACAAAAATTGCACAAAAGAGAAAAATGCATTGAAACCCCAAGATTGAGGGTGTTGGCAACATTTTTCACTTTAGTTTGGCCAAAACTATTTGAACACTGATGAGTCACATCGAGATTGTTCACTGGTAATTCTTAGTAGACAAGAGCGGACAAGATGAAGTTGTGCAAACATGTTTACTTGTGTGTAGAGTGCCAAGCCCTTTTAGAGTCAGGTGTATAAAAGCACCTGCTCCCACTACTGCTTATACATCAAGACTTGGAGGTATTTCAACCAAGGCATACCGAGCAACTGATTTCCAAGAGCTTACAGACTTCTCGTGGACTTCCTTCATCGACCACTCCAGGATTAAAAGAACAGCAAATATGGTTTCTGCCGGTTTACAGATGATGGGCACAGCCATGGGCGTCATTGGCTGGATCGGGGTCATCGTGGTCTGTGTCCTGCCTCAGTGGAAGACCACGGCGTTCATAGACGGAAACATCATCACAGCCCAAACCACTTGGCAGGGCATCTGGATGAACTGTGTTGTCCAGAGCACCGGCCAGATGCAGTGTAAGGTCTACGACTCCATGCTGGCCCTCAGCTCTGACCTGCAGGCTGCCAGGGCTCTAACAATCATCTCTATCCTGATGGGTCTGTTGGGCATCATGTTGGCCTTCGCCGGGGGCAAGTGCACCAACTGCGTGGAGGACGACGGGGCCAAATCCAAAATAGGAGTTGCATCGGGTGTCGTCTTCATCATTGCCGGCCTTCTGTGTCTCATCCCCGTCTGCTGGACGGCCAACACCATCATTCAGAACTTCTACAACCCCTCTCTGGTGGCCAGTCAAAAGATGGAGCTGGGGGCCTCGCTCTACATCGGCTGGGGTGTCTCTGCCCTCATGATTCTGGGAGGAGGGTTACTCTGTGCTAACTGTCCCCCTAAAGAGGACACGCACCCTGCCAAGTACACTGCTGCCAGGTCTAAAGCACCAGGGGGCTATGTTTGAGGAGGGGGTAAAAGAAAGAACAAAGAGAACTGTAAAAAAAGACTGTAAATGACTGAGAGGGAGGATTGTCTACAAAGTACCAAAATGCAGACGCACTGGTCTTTAGACAGACAGCCCTTCCACCATGATGCCAAGACACATGTAATGCAGCAAAAAAAGGGTGAGGATAGACAATGTCAACTAATACTCCTTCAGATGTATTCAAAATACATGGAATATATAGAACATAACTGGAGCTATTATTTTAACACTCAGAAAGTATTGCTAAATGATGGGTCTCCCATGAAATGAGTTTCCGATAAACCTTTACATTTTATTAATCATTTTTTACTAATATATATTTTTTCATTTGTGTGTGTGAATCTGAAATATTTAATGTAATTTGTAAATAAGCTGAAAATACATTTTATTCAATTTCAAATGCACTGCCTCATGTTCTTATTGACTGTAGCTACTTGTGCCACAACCTTTGATCAAATGAATACGTATTCTTTAGTGTTATAAATGTATGTTAAAGTAATGTCACAGACACTCTTATACAGAACAACAGTATAAAAAGATACATTTAATTTTGCATCGTTCTTGAGTCTCTTTGGGAATCAAACCCACAACCTCAGTGTTGCTAGCCCCATGCAATGTCAACTGTACAACAGGGTACATCACAGCTGACATGATCACTCTTAGCTATTCAGGCATAATACATATTAATTTCAATAAAAAATCACAAGAGTATATTTTTGATTATTGTTTAGTGGACAGTTTGACCCTAAGGAGAAACTTTATTTTAAATATGCTATATCAAATAAACCATGCTGAAAGAAGTCTGATGTTTTGTGCTGGTTACAGCAGCCTAGCCCAGGTGTATACAAATATTATTTGAAAACTTCCTAGGTTGTAAATCTTAAGATTGATATGATCATTTATTGGCATACTGACAAAACCCCACATTGCAATCCACATAACCCCAAACTGTTCACACCACAATTGTTGGCTGAAACAAACATTTTCAAAGATGATTTCCTGAAATTCTACACATTATGTCATGGATCAAACGGAAATGCATCAGTTCTGAAGCAGGTTTCCGGCAATTGTACACATTTCCATGTATTAATTTACCACGATTCCCACAGAATGTCAAAAATGAATTCGAATAATCAGTTAAATTGGTTTAAAACTGGTTTAACATAAGGGGAAGAAGACAGTTTTCTGATGGCTAGGTAAGACATGAGATTAGGAATCAATTTGCATTGGAATGTGACAGTTACTTAAGTCAAATAACACTGAATAGGATGAGACTCACATTTTAAGTTCCCATTTACGCTTGAGCATTCTGTGTTGTAAAATTGTGCCCCCTACAGGAATAAAAACATAAAACATGCACCCCACTAAATTTTGTTTTGGTATTCTCAAAAAGCATGCATACTTAATAAATTACAAATGAAAGATTATTTTTTTAACTATGGAATCATACATTTCCTCAACTCTTGCTGTACATCCTTCTTCTTAAAACTCCATAATTTAATAACCATTGTTTAATAACAATCCCACAGCAGAAAGTCTGAAGTGTTAGGTATATTTTGGAACAGCCTGCCCGAGGACATTGGGTTGGTCTGTGAATCCCTTTAAATCCATTCTTAAAACATACTTTTATAGGAGAGCCTTTCCTGATTTTAACTGACTTTATTTTAATTAAATATGTTTATTCTATTTTAACTGTATTTTAATTTCTTGAGTAGTGTTCTTGCTTTTATCATGTATCTTGTTATTTGCTTTGTGTGTATTTTATTATCCTTGTATTGTGAAGCACATTGTAACATGACTTCAATGCTCTATAAATAAAGACGGTTAGATTATTATTACTTGATGTCTGTGGTTAACTGACCTTGAAGCTGCTCTCTTCTCTTAGGTCAGCACTGCTCACGGTCAACAGGTTTCTTTCTGTTTGGGTATAAACATCTCTCAGCCAATATGAGCAGATACAGGACACATAGTATAATGTTTCAGTTTTAACATGATACGTTCTGCCACTCTATAAATACCACTCTCTGTTGTATGGACCATTTTTCGACTAGTTAATAGCTGGACTCCTCAGGGTCGGTCCATACTAAGTTGCCCTGTAATTCAATTCATTCAATTTCAGAGAGTGTGTGGTCAGAACCAACCAGTGGACATTGCATGTGAGTAATCATTACGCCGATATGGTATCTCAGGGGATTCAGATGATGGGCATCGTTATGTCCTTGATTGGCTGGTTGATGGTCATTATTGCGTGCGCTCTGCCCATGTGGAAGGTCACTGCTTTTATCGGAGCCAACATCATCACGGCTCAGACCATCTGGGAGGGCCTGTGGATGACCTGTGTGGTCCAGAGCACGGGCCAGATGCAGTGTAAAGTCTACGACTCCATGCTGGCACTACCACAGGACCTCCAGGCTGCCAGAGCCATGACCATCATTTCCATCCTGACTGGGGTTGTCGGCATCTGCCTGTCGATTGCTGGAGGGAAATGCACCAATTGCGTGACAGAGGAGGGATCCAAGGCTAAAGCCTGTATCATGGCTGGAGTCCTCTACATTACCTCCGGCATACTCATTCTTATTCCAGTGTCCTGGTCAGCCAACACCATCATCATGGATTTCTACAACCCCATGCTGATCGAGGCCCAGAGGAGGGAGCTGGGGGCCTCTCTGTACGTTGGCTGGGGGGCTGCAGGACTGCTGCTTATTGGAGGAGGAATGCTCTGCTGGAACTGCCCCCCGAAGCAGGATCACTATTATCCGACCAAGTTCACGCCGGTCAGATCAGCCTCCGGAACCATGCAAAATGTCTGAGACAGTCGTATCAAGACAGAAGACACAATGTTTGAATGACTAAACAGTTCTTCTGGAAAGGATTTGTTGAGTTCAAAATGTTAATAATATGATGGTAATGATGGTTTGTATTTCATGTATTCTTTGATACATACACAGGGACACATGATATTTTCCGGGCTGTATTCAGCACTTTGGATTTGAAGTTGTACAATGAATATGGTGTTAAAGCACAGTCTTTCAACATTAATCAGAGAGCACTTTGGATCAGAGGCATTTTGGATGAACCATTTAGATTTTATAACACTTTTTGTATATAGTCCCCCTGTTTCAGGGTGCCAAAGTATTTTGACAGATAAACACGATGCACAATAAAGTAATCTTGGTTATTCATTGGTTACATATCCTTCTTGCATGTCTGCAAACCATAGACACCAGATTCTGAATATTTTCCCTGGAGATGTTCTGCCAGGCCTGGACTATTTGAGAGCATTTTTGCCTTTTGTCTTGTATTTAGTTAGTAAAATGCAAACTCATCTGGAATTTGAATGGGGGATTGATTTTTGACACTGCCAGTTCAGGATGTTTCACTTTTTGACCCTGAATGACTCCCTGATACCTATGGCAGGCAGGCAGTGTTTATGGGATCATTACTATGTTGCATGAAGTGCTGTTCAATTAGGCATTTGGCTGTAGTCTGTATCTGAGAAGACGCAACGTTTCTGTTCACTTCAGTATACATCGAGCTGCTGCTGTCAACAGTTACATAATCACTTTTGAAGACAAGTGCGTCAGTACATTTGCAACCAGTGACGCCCAAAACATATAAACCTTTCGACCCTCTCGTCATCCTTTTGATACAAGTTAATGTTTGTCTCATTTGCCACAATAACATTTTCCAGGACTTTACAGATTCCAATTTTCTTTTTGAGGTCACTCAGTTTATTTGACTAACTAGTGTTTTTGCACGTTGCCTCAACTTCTACGAGTATGGCTGACGTCCATGCATACCTTGTTGTTTTTCTTTGTTATGGTTAGCATTTTCTGGTAATTAACTGTAGATGCCAATTCCCAAAATAATTTTATCACCCTCAAATGGGATAAAAATAGGATAAATGGGAAATGTATTCAAATCTGACAGTCTGCATGTAAACACACAACCATTCAAATCTAAAATCCTGGAAAACCAGATTTTTACAGTTAATTGATTAATGTGAAATAAAATCCATGAAGAATTATTGTAAATACACTCTAATTTATTATGAGTATGTATTACCATTTTTTGTTTTTGGTATAATTCGAATAATAAACCCATAAAAATACAACTTTCACAAATACATTTTTGAAAGTAATTACAATTTTCCTCATAAAATGTTACCTACAGGTCATTCACTTTTCAGCATCTGTTGTAGGTCCAAGAACTGTCTTAGCTCTGTTTGTCTCCAACAACCTGATTAAAAAAGAATAATGAAACAATGAAGCCACCATACACAAGCAAAAGCGATTTTTATTGACACCCAAGCATTGTGTGAATGAATTGCAAATAAAACATTCTAGCAACAGGTTCAAGGGGGGTTGTGCAAATTACATTTTCATTTTTTTCTTTTTTTCTTTTTAAATTTAATTCTTAAAAATATCAGAGATTTTATTTTAAGAACAATTTACAAACAAATGCATCAATGTAATATTTAAAACAATTTCAGTGCAAATATTATGTTTAGCATGAGACAAATGGTTATATCAAGAAATTGGAGTTAATAACAGAGAAAAACATTTGTAAATGTAAAGTTATTTTGCTGACACTCTTGTCAAGAGTGACTAAAATAGTGAGTAATAAATGTTCATACTCTCCTCCCCTTTGTGGGTCAAAAAAAACAATTAAGCTGTATGGGCCAACATGTAATGGTGTCCTTAGATTGCTTCATTGTTTGGGTGGGGTCCCCTGGACAAGAAATGTTTGAAGACCCCTGATATTGACCCCTGAATGTTGTTGCTAGCCAATTCTGGTAATTGACTGTAGACACTAATTTACAACTCATGTTATTATTCAAAGTTTTTCCAGAGCAAGATACAAGTCCAAAGGTGCTGTGTAAGTAGATGTTTATAGCAAAGGAGAAAATGGCTAGAGTTGAAGATTAAATAAATACAGATTAAATCTCAAGCACTGATATCACCCATCTCACACAGTATCTCTTCTGTTTACAACGATATATTTGTTTATGGTATGCTAGGTTGTTTCAGGAAACAACTGACTGATTATCTGGTAGGGGAAGATCACTTTTGAAATCGAGGATTTCCTAAATAAATAGGCATACATAAATTAGATTTTTAAACTCCCAATGAATATTTGAGGATCAGCATTTAGATAGATGAGTCAGGTTGTTACGGCAGTTGCAGTTTCAGTGTCCATTAAAATGTGACATTGGGTGAAGCGTGACAGCATGAAATTCAGGCTGGTTTAAACCAGTTGATTAAGGAGAGCTTTCTGAAGATAACTCAGGGCACCACTCCTTCAGCTCTGTTAGTGTGTCAGTATTTACAGTGACAGCCTGAGGAAACTGGTCTGTCCGGAACAACTCACCTGGGCATCAAGAAACCACTCCTACTGCACATTCTTCCTCCCTGGCAGGCTCCAGTTGTTTCTAATCATCAGTGTGACAAGCCACACAGCTCTAAGGATCCAGACCTAAAACAACTACACTTCTCTCACTCACCCGAGACACAGCCTCTCATCATGGGGAGGATAGCTAAGGAGGTGTCGGCCCAGGTGCTTGGGTGCATTGGCCTTGTGGGGGTGGCGCTGACCACTGGCATCCCCATGTGGAGGGTTACATCGTACATCGGGGCCAACATCGTGACAGCTCAGATTGTATGGGATGGCCTGTGGATGAACTGTGTGATGCAGAGTACTGGACAGATGCAGTGTAAGATCAATTGGTCAGTCATGAGTCTATCCACTGACCTCCAGGCATCAGGGGCCTTGGTCGTCATCTCCATCCTTGTCACCTTTGTGGGCCTGCTTTTCGCCTTCATCGGGGGCAGGTGTACCAGCTGCCTGAAGTCTGATTCCTCCAAGAGTAAAATGACAATCCTCGGAGGCGCCTTGCTGATCCTTGGTGCTGTTTTGGTCATCATCCCCGTCTCCTGGTCGGCAGCGATCACCATCTTTGACTACAATAACCCTCTGCTCATCACTACCCAGAAGAGGGAGCTTGGAGCTTCAATCTACATTGGCTGGGGCTCGGGAGCGCTTCTCCTCATTGCGGGGATTCTCCTCTGCTCTTCATGCCCACCTAAGAAAGAGTATCAGTATCCAGGATATCCTCAAAGGGCACCCCTGTACCCCTATCCAGGGCAACCGATGGTCCAGACAGGGCCTTACGGGAGAATTTACACCCCAACCAGCAGACCCTACTCAGGGACAGGGTCATATGCACCAAGCAAGCCCTATGGAGCACCAGTAGCATACGCTACACCTGGACGCCCGCAGTATATATGACGAAACGAAGTGGCCTAAAGGGAAAGCTCACTGAAAATGTACTAATCTACATTGAAGTTTTTGAGCTATTGTTTTTTTCTTTGTGTAACTGTGCCAATAGTTTGCTGAAGTTATGTACTTTCATCCACATTCGTTGATATGTAGATAGGGAGTGATGAGAAGATGTACTTTCATTCAATCTGTAATCATGAAAATGATTCAGGCCGAATGGCATTCATTATGTTTAAGAGTGTAAGGCTGTTCATTTTAGTGTTAAAAATTGTCTTTAAATCCAACCCAAAGCAAATGTTATTTGTCACATTAATTTAAAACGGGTAGACTAATTTATGGGACATTTTCCAAAAATGCACAGAAATAGATACAATACATGTACAAAAGAAAAAGTAGAAAAGTACTTTACTATGCAAACAGTATGATCATTTGTTTAAGAATGGAAAGGGTGTAGTCATCTCATCCGAAACCTGTATCTTTTTCTCTATTGTGAAACCAATACTGTTTACTCTCTGTAAAATACTGTATATGGCTGATTTTAGACCTGTAAATGTATGTGAAAAACAACCAATTTATTATGTAAATATTAAAATGTATATGGAATATCTGTGTCTTTGTCAAACATTTTAAATGCAACACTTTAAAAGCAAATAATCAAACAATAAATAATGTTTTATTCTGTTGTTAGAATATGCAATTTAATAATATATTAAATATATTAATCTCCTTATATATACACTTCCCTCCAGCATTGTTGTCAGCCTTCGTAAAGATCAGGAATAATGCTTTGAATAAATGTAAAAAAAATGCTCGGTTATCAGCTTGTTCTTATATTCAAAATTAGAGAATTAGAGAAATCCAACCTCTAAAGTAATTCAAAAGAAAACAAATGATAAAGTAAGATTTTTTTTCTCAAAAAACGTGTCCCTAAATCAAATAGTTTATTTCCTCATTGATATATTCTTTCAAATACACCTTTGAAGTGGTCATTCATGACTTCGTTTCTGAGGTTACACGGACGGCTGTGGGAACATAAGCAGGGGGTCCTGCGGAATTGAAAGGATTGGTGCGGAGGGGTTAAGGGGGCGGAGCGTCCAACGCCCCCTAATTTCCCAAGGCTAAGGACACGTGAACAATTTTATTCAACTATCAACATGGGGAAGGTCAAAGAACAAAGAAATAGATTGAAACAAAAGGTTTTTCACCTTCATAAATTAAGCAAATTTAGAATGTACAGTATAATCACTTAGGTATATGTATATTATATATATATATTTTAGACATGCACATGCGCACACAGTATTTTTGATAAATATCTTAAATTAAAAAAGGCTAGGAGGTATCCTAGACCATCTATTAAGAATCTTTTCAGAAATCGATTTCTACTTTTCTAAGCGCAGGTTCTCAAGATTGGAGAAAATTCTATTAACCAATGGATCAATGAAAACAGCAAAGATATAGCACCATATTTATCAAAGGACTGGGTTATTCAGCTCTGGTGCTGGAAGGTCAAAAATACTTTTGATTTTCAGCCTCTCAGGCCAAAAGGGTGCAAGGTAAAACCAAGGTAGACAAGATGAAAGAAAACAATCAGTACTGAGTGATGAATAGCTCAGCCGTATGAGGCATGGCATATCTGATGTTCATGTCATCTGAACATGACAAAACATTGCTTCCTCATATTTCTCATGGTTTGGAGTTTGTTTTAAAAATGTAGTTTCGTAAACCACAGGCAGATTGTCTGATCCGACATAGGAAAACTTACATTTTAGATTTGTACCAGCTTAAAAACAATGTTTGTATTCAATTGACATAATTTACTGGTGTGTTGTCCCACAACATTAGAATGAGGCAATTTGTTACTTTTCATTGTTAATTTGTGAGTTAGTTCAATATAAAATTACCAAGAATGGCTGCTTCATATGTGGGTGGTGAAATGGTACCTGATGTCTTCTTATATTTAAGCAATGATGTCTGTATCAAAATAATAAAACTGGGATCAAATATAAGCTTTGAATTAATTCTGACTATGACAAGGGAGAATTCTGGGAAAAATATGTGAGTGCAATACTGGAAATATTGTTTATAATAGTGGTCGCAGTAAACAATATCAGCCTAAAAACAGGGATTAAAATAATTTGATTGTCACTTCCGTCCATGACCAATGAAAATGTAGGTGACAATGACATCTCTAACCTGAAACCAGACAGGCCAGTCCATCCAGCCAAGAGACTTTCACTACAGGCATTATGTAGATGGACCAATCACCATCTCTTCTTTAAAGGGCCTGTTGTCGTTAGCTAGCCCAAAGAAACTGATGTACATCTCACCGAAACCAATCGGCATCAACACACCAACTGGAGAAGTGAAAGAATCTGGTCTGTTTGGAAAATGAGCCTGTCACCCAGTTTCACACAAGGAAGATGACTCCACCCTTTCAAGAACCGTGAGCTACACCTATAAAACTGTAGGAAATGTGTCCGAGTCGCTATTTAAACCAACCTGAACTCACCTGAGGATCTTGTCTACAAAACTCTTGACTACGTTTACTAATATTGCAACCAAACGCGAGAAGTTTTCAGCATGGTGTCGATGGGTAAACAGATGCTGGGCCTGGCCTTGGCTCTCATTGGGTTTCTGGGGACCATCATTGTGTGTGCCTTGCCTATGTGGAAAGTTACAGCCTTCATCGGAGCCAACATAGTAACGGCTCAGGTCATCTGGGAGGGCGTGTGGATGAACTGTGTGACGCAGAGCACGGGACAGATGCAATGTAAAATCTACGACTCCGTCTTGGCTTTACCCCAGGACCTGCAGATTGCCAGAGCCATGGTGGTCATTGCCATCATTGTGGCATTTTTGGGCATTTTACTGTGCATTGTGGGAGGAAAGTGTACCAACTTTGTAGAAGATGAGGTATCAAAAGCTAAAGTAGCCATTGCCAGTGGGATCCTTTTCATTTTGGCTGGCATTCTCATCCTTGTCCCGGTCTGCTGGACAGCCAACACCATCATCAGGGATTTCTACAACCCACTGCTGATCGAGGCCCAGAGGAGGGAGCTGGGGGCTTCACTGTATATTGGCTGGGCCACCGCAGGGCTCCTGATCCTGGGAGGAGGGCTCCTGTGCAGCTCCTGCCCACCTAAGGAAGAACAGGACAACTACCCAGTCAAGTACTCACAGGCAAAGTCCACAGCATCCAGCAAAGCATATGTTTGAGCTGGAAACTGACTGTAAATTATTCAAAGATGATCTTTGTTATGTGAAGATTATCTATGGTAATCCTCTCAAGATGTGAATTGAAACACGACTGGTATTTTCAAGTTCTTTACATCGCATAACTATAAAAAACATTTTGACAAGGATGTAAAATCAGAAGAGTGAGTCTGTGAAAATGCATTTAATGAGCGCTTATGAACGTGGAAAAGAAAAACACTAGACAGAATTGTTGCCTTGGTGAAATAATAACAACACAGATATGTTTTGCTACTCTTTTGTATTTTGTATGGAAATAGTCATGGAGTGATGACTGAACTGAAGCCTTTTCCCTACCCTGAAATACTCATTTATTGTAAAAGTACTGCATTTGTTGAAATTGTGCCAGAATTTTAATATCAATATTCATTTAATAAGAAACATATATGAGAAGGAAACTATACTATGTATAAATGTATTAATGACCTGTAATAAATTATTTTATTATTATTATTCAAACAAATTCTATGCAGTTTGTTAATAAATCTTAAAAATAAAGACTGAGGTAGATTAAAACAAATAACCTCATAATCATTACTGTTTTGGGTTTGAGTGACACCAAAAGTGGTTTAGGAACATTCCAAACCATTGATATGAGTAAGAATGTGAAGGTAAATTATTCAGCCCTGTTACACAGCTCTGAGAACACTTATTTCTAAGGATTTAAACTTGATCTACTACATTAGAAGACATGTGTACTGACACCTAACTCTGTGAAACTAATCAGTTTTTAAAATATTTCGTAGAGTAGCAACAATTCACTGACAAACTGGTTGAATTTCACTAACAATTTTACATATAAGGTTGCTCCTAGTGGAAGGGGAAAATACAGTTGAGACAGAATACACAAATTCTGCTTAGTTGACATTTAATTACATAATTTAAGACAAATAGATAGGCCTTGAATTTATTATATACATGGATTTACAATACATTTTAATATTTCCTGTATTAGTGCAGTACAGTAACAACAGTATTTACATGGAGGTGAACAGAGTAATGTATCTCCAAAGGCAATATAGTGAAGCTATTTAGCTCACAGGGAGGAGAATAACTGTTCAGATGTCCGTTATTTGATTGCCCTCAGCCTACCAGAAGATACTTTATGGAAAAGGGAGTGGGGGACCAAGGTAGCGATGGTCATACCAGTATGCCTCTCTACCCTGTGGTCATGTAAGCCCAAGATGAAGGACACATGGCAACTGATGATTCATGCTGCAGACTAAAGTGTGGCTGTTTAACACTCCATCTACTGTGAAATGGAGCTGGACCTGTTCAGCTGAGAGAATTTGTCTTATATTGTATCTGGGATGATGGCTTTTAAATGCTAAGGACCACAAATGCAGGATCTAGTTGATGACCATATTGACAGTGATGCCCACCAACGTCTTGGCTGTGCTGGCAAACTGCGGTGGGTCGAAGGAGGCGTCACCGATAGCTTTGAGGAACGAGAAAGCTACTTTGCCGTTGTAGATTCGCGGTGGTCAATGGGAATGCTTTAGGAAGTGCCTGATTTCAGTTGTACAAAACGTTTTCTTGTAATGCATTGGTTATTAAGAGGACAGAGCCTGGCTTCATGTTGTAATCGAACGTATTAACGAGCCGGGTAATGGGAATTGATTATCACGGTTGTGTGTAGGCAGGATTCAAGGTGCGGAGTATTTCAAAAACAACATTCCTTCATATGACAGAGCTGTACATTTCATGGGTGTCAGTATAGCCACTTGTGTCTACCCTGAACAAAACCTAATGTGCCACTGGCTGTTTCAGCAGTTAATTGGCCATTCATGAATGATATTGATACAGTTAAACTGGCCAACGTTCCTAAGTTTACCTACACCACAAATAGCGTCTATGATCTGTTTGGCGTTTGCCACTGGACATTTTAACAGCGTATTAGTAATAGGCTTTACCAGTATCTACTAACTTATTGGAATATTCAAGAATTGAGCAATTGCTAGCGAGTCTGCCAAAGTTATTTCATTTCATGGCATAAAAACGTACTTTTTTCTTTTATTTGTGAATGACATTGATACAATAACCATGAATAAAGGTGACGATAACTCACTTTTTCATCAAGTGAAAAGAGAAGGCAATCGTTGAATGTACCAGAAACAGTCGCAATACTGTATAACGTAGTTTTATTGTGGCCCACAAATAAAATGATTACCTGCAGTTGCTCTCAACAGATTGGAATGTAGGTCTTCCACGTGATAGGCACTTGTCTAACCACTACTCCTCGGCATTACACATTCTTAGCAGTCGCTAGACAAGACTGAGCATTGTGTAAAAGCTGAATGTTTTTTATCAAATTTACATCCATCATAGCATCTATGAAATGTATGGCTTTTGCCACTGGCCATTTTAACAGCTTATTAGCCAGTAATAGGCTTACCAGTATTAACTATCTTCCTAGGAATATTCATAAGACGTCATCAACTCCATGCCAGAAAATGATGCAATATAACCATATACAGTTTTAGTTAAGGCTTACTATAACATAACTACTGTATGTTGTAGCCAGCAAATGTGTTTGTCTATCCTAAACCAAAATGCATGCATGGATGCGTACTTCGACAGTCCACCAGAAACAGCCGCAATATAAACTGTTATAAACTGTTTTATTTCAGACTTACAATAATGTAGATACAAAAGGTTTCAGACAGCGACGTTTTTGTCTGTACGGAAAAATTCGCTTTGCCTGTGAGGAGATCCAAGGGACCAATAGTTTGCAGGTCCGCTTGGCTAACCACTACGCAATTTAACAAGGAGTGCTCAGTCAGTCAGTCAGCAAGTAAGGGACATTTGCTCTTAGCTGGTGCTGCTTACGCAGTCCAGCAAAAACAGCAAACAGGAGAGGTAAAAGCCAAAACTTCGGCGCAGCAGCCACAAACTGTTTACTCTAAACAATGATCCACACCAGGTTTGGAAACTACTGAACTTAAATAGGGTCCCCAACTAGAGGCAATGTTGGGCAGCTGCCTCTAATTGGGGATGATCACAACAGTAGCAGAGAGATGCTTAGAGGCACCTCTGCGGTCAGGCCCGGACTGTGGCCCCCAGGCACATAGAGATGCCTAGAGGCCCCCAGCCAAGACCTGACATGTGATAGGTTTGGGGTAAATTGGGTTCTTCAACAGTTCAATATTTTAGCTAGCTTTATTGTTTCTGTAACAATGCTAGTACTGAAGTTACCTGGGTTGCATCAAAATGATCCACATTGATTTGATTTTAAATGTGAACAATTTTTGCTGTCACATTTTGGAAGGCAAAGAGAAAGTGACAAAGCATTTGTGGCAAAGCGTCATAACTTGGAATGCTTGAGTAACAGGAAAGGTGGAACATCTCCATTGTTATGCTCACACCAAGAACAAAAAGAACCTGATGTTTTCAGATTTTAAATATATTTTTTAAGGAGTGGTTCAGACGCTCTCCTTATATAAGGGTTATTTTTACTGAAGAGATAGAACAGTGCGGGAAAGACAGGCAAGATAAGGGGAGGGGAAGTCGAAGAGCAGGGAACCAATATTCAAATGGCATCTGAGAAGAACACAGTGGTCAACTGAGTTCAATACATTCTAAGTATTAAAAATGGACACATTTTGAGTTGGTTCACGCTATGCTGTCTGAAAAGCTGTGTTAATGCTAATTATTTTAGACTCCAGTACAGAGCAGAGACATGTTATGAAGTTCTATTAAATTATTTCAATACTGTAATTCTTATCAGTCAATTGTCTTGTGGCCTTAGGTGTTATTGTGTTGGTAAGGTAAATGTAATCATAGTATGATGGATTTGTCATTGAATATGTTGTTATATTCTTAAGAGTTACATTAAGACTGTGCAGTCACTTTAAGAAATAAGGGTGGAATGATCTAATCACCTCTTATAAACTGGATGAATTGAATGCTGATTGGCTGATAGCTATGGTTTGTGATTCATATATACCACGACTCCTCTGTGTTCTTGCCTAACAGTTCTCCACAGTGGTATATTGGATATGTACCATGTTGTGCCTTATTGCTGACTTATATACAGTGTGGTTTGAATCCTGAATGCTGATTTGCTGACAGCTGTGGTAAATGAGACATCACATGACCTTGCTTCTCTAATTGTGTCGGTAACCGGTTTATGAGAGCAATAAGTCATCTCAGAGCTTTGTGATAAATCTCTGCAATGCGTCATACATAAGAAATCTCCTAGTGGTGTCAGGAATGCCGGTAAGGACCCAAACGCGGACTGGAGAGGTGAGGGGAAGAGACAGACAGTGCGCTCGGGGACGGGAGGCAAGGCGTCTCATGAACGGATGGCGAAGGCACAGACGAGCAGCAGGCAGAGTAGTCGGGGACAGGCAGATGGTCGATACACAAGCGGGCGGCAGAAGTACAGTCAGGGAACGGGCAGAGTAGTCGGGGACAGGCAAGGGATCGCAATTCCGGCGGAGAACAGACGTACAGGCAGGGCTCAGGCAGAGTAGTCGGGGACGGGCGATAATTCGGTACACAGAAGGTCTGTTCGAAGAGATTGCGAGATGTGCTATGCTTGCGTAAACCATTGATCCGGCAGGGGAGTAGTGGCAGGGAGGTGTATTTGTATGTGTGTTGATGAGGTGAATGGGGACAGGTGTGTGAGTGGTGATTGGTGACAGGTGTGTGAGGTGGTGTGCACAGAAACTCAGGAGCGCGGGCGCCCTCTGCTGCGCGCTCGCGGAGGCGGGGACGTGACAAGTGGTGGTATAATACCCATATACCATGCCTCATACCTTCTTATTTACATGGATTATTATTACCATCACTGTTTAACTCTGAATGATCTTTATAAAAAATCACAAGGTCTATTGCCAAAAAACAAATGTATTGACTTGGTTGCTGGTATATACTAAAATACTTTATATAAATCACAACATGGTCATATTGGCAGCATTTAGGTTTAGTATGCTAGACTTCTATCTCTCCCTCCCTCACTTTCTATTTTTCCCTCTCAAATCCTCAAATCCACTGATGACACCTTCAGTGGTGTATTATATATGTACTGTTTTACAATGATGAAGAAACTGTCTACAACACACATGAACTACACACAGCGCAAACCTCGCAAAAGAGCAGCTATAGGGATCATTTAGTCCAGACATCTTTTGTTATCTTTTGCCTCCACAGCATATTATCTATTTACACTACTGATGGAGAAAGATGATTTTTACATCACTTCATTTAGTAATGTTTAACTCATGAGTCAAACTAACCAGACACACTGTACCTGAATGTTGTGCTGACTGAATCACTGAGCTTACATTGTCCATCACAGGCAGATTGCTGCATGATAAATTCTGGGCATTTATCAGCAACAACATGGTCTGATTACCAGTATATTTATATAACATTCTACTCTCTGTAATCCAAACAGCGAGTAAAATGGAAGATATAGAGACTGGCAACCATGTTAGTATCTGTATGATTTATTTTCAAGGTCTATAAAACAATGAATTAAAAGGCAAAACAAAGCACAAGAACTGAATGTGTTCACTGTGAGTCTATAATATGATAAAAGAGCAAACAGCCACGTTGAGCCTACTGTTCCCTTTGTTTGGTCCCTCAGGTCTGATGGCTGTGGAGGAGCTGGGCATCAGCCTGTCCATGGTGGGCCTGGCAGGCACCATCTTGATCTGCGCCCTACCTATGTGGAAGGTGACTGCCTTCATCGGCACCCACCTGGTGGTCATGCAGGTGTTCTGGGAGGGCCTGTGGATGACCTGTGTGTCTGAAACCACAGGGCAGATGCAGTGTAAGATCTACGACGCCCTCCTAGACCTTTCCCCGGACCTTCAGGCGGCCAGAGGCCTCATCGTCATCAGCATGGTGCTAGGCTGCTTGGGGTTCCTCATCTTCCTCCTGGGTGCTAAGTGTACCAACTGCCTGAGCCAACACAGAGTCAAAGCCCGGGTGGTGCAGGCCGCTGGGTTCACCTTCTCCCTGGCTGGTCTCAGCACCATAGTGGCCGTGTCCTGGACCGCCCAGTCCATTATTAGGGACTTCTACAACCCCCGAGTCCCTGAGGTACTGAAGAAGGAGATGGGGGCGGCCATTTACGTGGGATGGGTGACCTCTGGGTTCCTTTTCTGTGGAGGAGGGGTGCTGTGTATAAGCTGTCCTCCAGGGAGTGGGCAGAACAGGCATGGATCCAGCAGTAGGTACACCCTTGCTAGAATACCTACTCACAATCACAGCGGCTACGCTATAAAGAACTATGTCTGAGGGTGGGGTGCTTTATTTCATGGAAAATACTGGTGGTAGTGAACGGTGTAGAGACATGTCAGTACATGTCTGAGAACATTATCATTGTGTATTTCATTTGCTATTCAACAGCTTTGTTGGATGTTTTTTTTTAAATAAGATACTTTAGTTCTTGATACAAAATCTGACTAAGGTGGTTCCAGCTATTTGGAAGTTTACTCAATAACCAAGAAATATGTTTTCTGGGGAAATACTTGTCATGGACATATAACCATGGAAAATCAATAGGTTGCTGTTATTGTCGGCATGTATTAACCTGATTTATATCCCTGTATTGTAATGTGAATGAAATACATACATTTAATTTGAATCCTTTTCAACTGTGGTATCTTTTGTTTTGTGTTTTTATAAGATTATTATGTATCTGTTCATTTGTGGTCTGCATACAAAGAAAATACAAGCAGTATTCAGTAGGAAACCAATCATGTTATTTTTTGTTTCGCAATTCGATGGAAATATAAATAAAAGTTTTGATTAGAAACTATTTCTGTTGCATCCCTTTCACTCATGTTTTACTAGTTACAGCAGAGGGGAGACAATTTGCCAACAAGATAACAGAGTCACAGGCTGAAATGAAAGAGCTCACAGTGGCATCTTTGTTGCATTCGCTGAGCAACTGTAACTATAAAGCCTTGTTTTGAAACCATGACACAGTAAACACAAGAATTCACTTTTCTCCTGCGGTGCTTGGCCCACGCCCTTCTCCAGATTCTGGGAGGACTGGTTCAACACACAACACTGTAGGCGCACACACGCACACACGCTCACACGCACACACGCACACACCACACCCTTCTGCGCCTGCAGCTAGTTAAACCCTTTTGTTAGGCCTCTCCTGTGAGGAGTTAGCTCAGTCGCTCAGTCATGAAGAGGGAGCTGGAGCTAACAGCGTTGGGCCTGAGCATTACAGGTTGGCTGGGTGCCATCCTCACTCGCTGCCTTCCTCTGTGGAAAGTCAGTGGCACTTTAGGCAACTCCACGGCCATGCTGCCGGCATACTGGGATGGGGTGTGGCTGGAATGGGACCACTGGGACCTCAACCATGATGGTAGCCTTCACTGCTCCTTCTACCAGTCTATGTTATCCCTCTCTGGAAACTTCCGTACATGGAGAGCCCTGATCCTGGCTTCTATATGTGCCGGAGCTTTTGCCGTGGTCATCAGTATAATTGGAGCGGTGTGGTTCCCGAGGAGAAATCAGGTGAAACTTGTCTCTGGAGTGGTGTTTGTTTTGTCTGGAGTACTGCTGCTTATCCCTGTGGCCTGGACTTGCCACCATGCAAACGAGCCACTGGAGGGCGTTGTGACGCTGAGGAGAGACTGGGGAGCTGCTATGTACATAGGATGGGTCGCGTTCTCTCTGATGGTAGTAGGGGGAGTGATTCTCAGTACTATATGTGCAATGGTACAGCAGCAGTCTGAGGGAGAGGGTTCTCCTCGAAGTTATGCTGGGGCAGAGGCAGAGGCAGCCAGCCCCCTGGATACAATCCACAGGACTGCATTTAGACACAGCCAGTATGCTCGTGCACAAACGGGACCTTCCTGAGTAAATGCAATCATTCAGGGCCGTGAGTGAAGACGTTTCCAGTTGTGCTATATTATTCTGCATATCTGCATTAGGTATGGATGGATTTCTAGGGTCCTAAAATCAACATTTGAAGTCATACTTCTATAGCAATTAAGTACTTTGTAAAACACTGAACTACTTAGAATAGACAGATTAGAAGCACTAACTACAGGTATTTGCGTTTTAACTGAAATAATGGGGGGTTAAAGTTTACACTGTCCTCACCTTGCTTTAATTTGTGAATTGCCAGGATCATTGGCATTGTTTTTGTGTTATGGTATGGGTTTAACATGTAGCTCCATTTCTGCTCTTGGTAATGTCAGTAGCACATCTTTGAAAGTGTCACTTAACAGTGCAAAAACTGTTTTGGTTATTGGGATTAAATAGTCAACAAAAGTAAATGTAATGTGAAGCTAGTTCAAAGATTTTACTGTTATTGTCAAGTCATTGATGAGAATGACATGGACAAAGATGAGCTTCCCTGATGGTTTCTGACAGTTTGTGCAGAAATGACTTGGCAGTGCAAACCCTGAGTTTCATCAGTTCTATGTGGCTGATCTCAGATAATCCTGCAGTTGATAAATGTTGTGGCTTCTGTGATTGTGGGTCTGGTTGGACATATTGACAAATATGTTAAAAGAACAATGGAGTCGACTTATGGTACAAAATAAACATTTATGCCATCAGCATGCACATTCAAAATGTGCAGCATGGCAATGTGTTGTGTCACAAAATGTCACATGTAGTGACCTTTTATTGTCCCCAGCACAACAGGCACCTGTGTAATGATCAGGTGGTTTAATCAGCTTCATGACTCACTCAACAGGTGCTTGGATAGTCTTGGCAAAAGATAAATGCTTACTTACAGGGACAAATTTGTGCACAAATGCTAAAAAACATCTAAATGTTGCATGTATTGTTTTGTTTAGTGTAGTATCAACAGTATTAGCAGTGGGCCATTGATTCAACTTTTGGAAAGAATAAAAATTCACAAAATAATGGATACAAAGAATTAAATGTTTTGATTTACAACTATGTATTTATTCTGTTTTTAGAAAGAAGTCATAAATACAAACACAAAATCATGAACGCAAAGAACAACATTAATGTTTTTATTTGCAATTCTACATAGGCAACAACTTATATTTAACTGAAAAACAAGAATTAAAGGGGTTAAATAAACTACAGTTATTCAGAATAGTATATTAATACTGCTCAAATATGGTTAAACAGCACATTAAAATTAAGGCAATTACTTACTGTACAGACATGGTGCGAGATTATAGGAAATGAGGAAATTATAAACAAAATGTACTTTTTCAATTGTGAAAAGTCAGATTATGAAGGGGACTTTTCTACAAACATAAAATAATGTACAGCATCTCAATATTGAGCACAGTTTTCCACCAATTAGTCTGGTTAATAGACATGCAATTTGTAAGCGTTACCCAGAATCCGGAAATTATACTTCATGGGGAGAAAATATATCTTTGTTTCAGTTAAGAAATACAAATATACAGATATAAGAACTGGATATAAGTGCTGTATCGGTATATAATGAACGAGAATTAGCAGTCTCTTGTATAGGTTTGCAGTTTGAGTAGCAGCGGTGGTGTCAATATAGTGTATGTATATAGTCCCACATGGCTCTGTGTAAATGCTATTCCAGCCTCTCATCGCCCTCCTCCACATCTTTTAGACTCAGCACCTCCAGAGAACCTTTCCCTTTGGTCTCACAGCGGATCAACTCATCCATCTCCCTGTAGCATCCTGGGTCCACCAGACACAACTGGACGATGAAGGGATGGAGTGGAAAGAGAAAAGAGGTGTATGATTGTTACCATTCACATGAGTCATTTAGCTGAGACTTTAAAGTAGTACCATTCACATGAGTCATTTAGCTGAGACTTTAAAGTAGTACCATTCACATGAGTCATTTAGCTGAGACTTTAAAGTAGTACCATTCACATGAGTCATTTAGCTGAGACTTTAAAGTAGTAAACAGTATCTGTGTGGATTTTAACTAAGTTTAGGAAATCCCCCCATCAGCCTTGTAGTGAGTGCATTCTAATCGATTAACTAGTTATTGCCAAAGTCAGTGCTGAATAGAAGACCATACGAATAATAAACAAAAAGCAACAGCCAGAGGTGACGGGTGGAGCTTCTTTAGATACTGCAACGTTTTTCTGAGACATTTTCCAAAAATGGGCACAGACTCCGCTATCCTCGCCTTCAGGAGAAGCTGGTTTCACTACTGAGATCCCAGGACAGAAAATCATTTTGACCGTGTGGATCAGCAACTGCCATGAAGGGATGGGACGGCCAAGAGCCCAGTGGTGGCAGAACAAAAAGCCCAGGTAGGGATGTAGGGTTTGAGCATTGCCAGAAGGTGGGGGGAAGAGATGCCTATTCTTGCTCTGTAGGCAAAAACCATGGCCTTGTTTCAGATATGAGATTAAACTGTAGGCCGATTAAGTGGGCAAAGAAGTGAGGTGACATGAAAGAACTTGGTAAAAGTTGAACTGTGGGCGGCTGTATTCATAATAAGATGCAGAGGTTTGGTGGCACATGCCCAGAGCTCTACCAAAAAGTGAGTTGCATGAATCCAGATGTGAGATGACAAACGTTTGGATATGTACCTGTGCTGCTTCCCGTGTGAGGTAAACTCGTACTGTAACGTGCTCAAATGTTGTAGAGCATGAACCAGCAGGAGAGTTACTGCCTGCTTAATGTTAGCAGTAATGTTAACCACAGGCTCTCTAGGCCTACAATGAAAATTGTTTGCACTCTTGGAGCAGACCAAAGAGTATAAAACGAACACATTATACACAATTGTATGATATACTACACAATTTAAAGTACTAATTGAGTTTCAGTGAGTATTCACCACTCGATAGGTTGACATTCATATGGATAAATCTCACCATCTCCAGTTGGTCATCAAAGTCTTCACTTTCCATCACCTTGATGAGGGGTTTGAGTTTCTCTTTCAGTCTCTTGCCATCCTTGGCTGGAAGAACCAGCCTCAACCTCATGTGGGCCCTCTGTATCTCCATGGAGTCCTTCAGCTGCCTGATCACCTCCAGAGCCTAAGAAACCATGCCGCTGTTAGTTCCATGGGACATTCACATGACAATGACATTCGTAAGCATATACATGTATCTATAATATTCAATGCTTCTACCCATATCATATTGTTCATATTCACCCTACTCTTTCTAAAATTACTGCTAGTTTACATTGTTTTGTATATTACTGCCATACATATAATGTTCAATACTACTATCAAATATTGCTGCGAGTTTACAGTACACTTTTTAAACCGTTGGCTGGGAATCATTTTTATGTATGTTATTGCTTAATTTTTTTGCTATATTTTCTGGTTTGAATATTTCTTCTAAATTCAAACTACTTAGATGTCATGTGACGTCACAAGAATTTCATTGTGCCAGTGGACCCTGTGTTACTCGGGGCATTTGATACATATCTGAATAGCTAGCAATCATGACAGACTTCTATGGAAGTACTCCAGTTACATAAAAAACAACGTAAAAGGTTAGAATGCGTAAAATGAAATATTAAATATTTCATATAGTGAGAACGACTTTGGGGTTAGGGTTGTGTCTCTGCATTCCAGCACTGAGGATATAAAATGAAACAAAAAGTAAGATGTTAAAGGCCGACGGTCCTCTTTAACTTGAGGGCATTTGCGTCCAGCAAAATTAGACATGCTACTGCCATCAGTCATATCATCAACAGAAGTGAGCCAATTCCACTGGCAGCCACACCTGCCAAAGCCAACACTACCTACACCTTGTTTTACAGATGAGGTGGTATGCTTGGATCATGAGCAGTTTTTTTCATACTTCCCACTTTCCATTACTCTGGTAACGTATCTGTAGCTCATATGTCCCTAAGTCTCTGTACCAGATCTCAAAAAGGTTTAAGTACTGTTCTATGCGGTCATGCTGGTGATCCTCTCTTAACGTTACTTGTCTACACACCTATGCCTACATACTGGACAGTGTTCCTTCAACAGTTGAAAGCATGATTTCTTGACAGTTGAAAGCATTATTTGATCATCCACTAGAGTGGACTAATCTGATCAGCCAAGTTCTTTGCCATTGCCAAGCTCAGCAGTTCGTTCTTGCTTCTTAAAAATTTACCAGTTACTTTTGAAAAACCTAATATGTTGGCTACATCTCTGATCAGATCCTTCCTTTTGACCCTCATGACAGCCTGCTTTACAGGCACTCATGTTTTGCTCCTCATGTTGAGAGACAACCGAATGGAATCCAAAAGCACATGCCTATACTCACCTTTAGTAACTTTAAAACCCATTAAATAAGAGTCCTATGTATAAAAATAAATCTACGTCTTACATGATTCATGGATGCAAACACAAATTAAAGCTGACATTGTGCACTTTGACCTCATTGTTTCATTTCAAATTCAATGCGGCAAAACTCAAAAGGTGTCACTGTCAAAATATGTATGGATTGCACTGTATCATCTCATAGAAGCTATGGGTAAATCCACCCATATATTGTGGAAAGACTTTGCAGTGAGTGAACATTGACATCCAAAGTTGTTCCTCTGTTTATCCATGCCGGTTTTGGTAATAATTTAAAATATCTATACTCCATAGGTTACAGAAGTAAAACAAATGTGCACCAGCTCTACCTGTTGCTTGGTGCTCTTGTTGGGTTTGACAGAGTAGTGGATATCCTTCATTGCCCTCTCTATGAGGCTGACTGTGTACGGCCGTTTTGTCTCTGGGTTCACACACTTCTCTGCCACGATGGTCGCAATGTCTCTGAAACTCGTCTCCAACTGGCTTTGTCTCTCCTTGTCAGAAACCTGGAGTTCTCCTTTAGCTAAAATCTAAACAACAAAGAAAACAAGTCATTTAGTCAAATAGCGAATAGGCTAATCCCAATGGAATACATAATGCTGAATGAACGAGACTGTCATGAGCATTTTATGTAAATTACAGGCATGTGTTTGGCTTATCAATTTACTTGTTTGCATATCTCTGTCAGGTCATCTGTTCCAAAGGCTTTTGACAGATCATCTTTCTTGGCGACCTGACCTTTGGACACATTGTTGAAAACAGAGTTGGTCTGCAACACTTCATCCAGGTCCTTCTCTCTGTAATTGGAAAAAACTAAATTACAGATTTATTACATGCTCTCATTGGGCAATGCGATCAATGAGGATTTATTTGAAAAATACTGCAGTGACTTCTGCAACTGAGCATCTGGGTGACAAAGGCAGATTATTACTATTATTATTTAAAATATTGATTTGTCACAATCAGATGAATATTACCATCTGACCTTGAGTGCAGATGTACTTATAGTAAGTATAAGGTGGGAATTTTATTGTCAAGCCAATCCGAAGAGCCAATGATCTGCTATTTTGGTCAGAAATTCCTCTCTAGGTGATCCTTCACATGTGAGACATCAGAAAGTTTCGAAGTGCCTTTACAAAGATGTTTTCCAAAGACATTAAATTGGACATGCGCAAACCCTTTTAAACTTGATACTAGGAGATTCTATCAGCAACCGAACAACACAAACCAGAGTCGTCGTAAAAAAATTATGACAATATTAATTAAGAAGAATTTGTTACAAAATAGAACAAACTAATCTAACTAACTAGAACGTAAAAAGCAGATACTCAAAACTCACATCCTTCTCTGGATGGTCAAACTAGCGTTAGCTAGTATTAATACTCACGCTCCAGATCTCCAACTTATCACTTTATTTTTGTAACAGGCGATTTCAAATCGTTTTCCTCCCTTTTTCATCCTCACCACCGCCACATTTGTGAGTCGGATCTGGTTTGTTGGTGTAAAAATCGACATATTTCTGCTTTAAAAGACAGATTAATCTGTCAGTAGCACGAGAAGTTTCTAGCGCTTTCTAGCGGCGAAATTGTCTTTCGCGTGCTATGAGTGTCATTCAAATACGGCCGGACTGAAACCTAGAAAAAAATGCTAAGTTCCTAATATATTTTATTCCTTACTAATAGAATGTGTTTTTACATTTTGAGTATTACCTTCTATGCGGTCACATAACTACTGATTGTATTATAGAAAAATACTCATAAGTGCGCGCACACAAACACACACACACACACACACACACACACACACACACACACACACACACACAAAACACTATGTCACTGTCCAGCTGTATTTTTTTTACCTTGATCAATCATTATTTTACTGAATGTTTAAAAACCCTAATGCAAAATCATTATATTCTAACGCAGATTTCAAATATGGATATCATCATTCGTGATAAAATAGAATTAAACCGCAAATCCCACAATGCATTCCGTTTAATCGTTTTAACAATATGGCTACTTTCTGCTGCTGATTCCTGATGTTCCTAAAACATTTGTCAATATTTACATTACCACAAACTATTGCACTGGAGACGAAAGCTAAAATGTTGCAGGGCTCAACTTTACTGCTTTTGGATTTCATATCCGATATTCTTTGCGCTGATATTGATGGTAAGTACAGTAAAACAGGTAGCGAGCAAACTGGCTGCTTATCTGGAAATGATAGGTGAGTAGATATTGGTCGGTTGGCGCCTTGTAGAGTCCACAAGTGCGGACTAGACACTGATGAGTCCTTTGTGAGATACCAGTTATGTGCTGTTTGCTCCAGTTATGTGCTGTATGTGGTCTACAATAAATGGTGCCCCACAAACCACCATTTGTTTGCAGGAAAGAAGACAGTCCGCAGCACCGTCGAGAGTTATATTTTATTAGTATGGCAGAACAGGATCTGCTTGTATACAGCTGCTGCTGTTTTCGTTGGAATCTGGTTTTCTATGAAAATGGCATTAAAAAAGGTAATTCAGCGTTTTCTTAGTGTTTATTTTAGTTCTGCATCCATTTTATTTTATTCATTTTTATCTTAAAGAACTGTTTTTGTTTACATTTCTATTAGCTAACAATAACTCATACTAATTCAAACAGGCAAGTTAGCTATTAGAATGCATTTAAAAGTAAAAACTTTAGTAAAATATTCTCTCTATCTCATTAGAAAATTCTTACCACTCCAGTGAATCCTTGGCTCTACAAAGAAGTAAAGCAGAATGGTTATAGTGCTGAGAAGGTGAAAGTGGTCCATGTATCAGAAGTAAAAATCTTCTATGGATCACAAACTGGGACTGCAAAGGTAAGAAGGCCATTTTGCAACCATGGACTTTTTTATGTGGTACATGGGTTACGTATATATGGTTTGTGTGGTTACACGGTTCTGTGGATCTTTGGAACCTTGCCTCTAGCTTTTATCTCTCAGAGAAATAATTTTATCAATTGAAAAGAGATCCCTGAGTTTTCCACTTCTAACGAAGTGACTGAACAGTACTGACTGGCATCTGCAAGGCTTTGGATATTTTTTATATCCTTTTCTATCTTTATATAATTCCATTACCTTGTTACGCAAGTCTTTTGACAGTTCTTTTCTGCTCTCCATGGCTGAGTATCTAGCCTGCTCAGTGCCTCCACTTGAACGCTAATAATCTCATTGACTATACAGACACTAATTGCAATTTCAAAAGCCACATGTGTGGGAAATTTACCTTTAAATCCCATTTTCACCTGTGTGTGTGTCACCTTGTGTGTCTGTAACAAGGCCAAACATTCAAGGGTATGGAAACATTTTATCAGTGCCATTTGGGTGATTTCTGATATCATTATGATTTAAAAAAGTAGCCAAACAACTATGTGAGTTGAAATGGCTGCATATGATCACTATCCTTAAATAAAGTGTTGTTTTTTGCATGATCAGTCACATTTTCAAAATCACTGTCAAAAGTTCACCATTTCTGCCAGGGTATGCAAACATGTGAGTACATCTGTATGGCAAGGGTTTTATGAGACTTTGGCACTGGCATACTTTTCTATTGACAGGGATTTGCAACTGAGCTCGAAGAGGAGGTGAAAACTTTGGGCATACCAACTGAAGTGATTGACATGAAAGATTATGACCCAGATGACAGACTAGCTGATGAGGTAGGTGATGTTTCATTTGACCTGGAAGAAAAAAACCTATGTACTTGTAATGACATGTTTTTAGTTCTGGGTAACTCAAAATGATCTGTATTTTATTCCCTTTCAACCTGGAAAGATCAATGATTTCCTCAGTATTACATTTTTGTAAGAAGCTATGTTCACTCCATGAAAGAAGTACATAGGAGATTGGTTGCCTGGAAATTGCCATTTGTTTGACGGTGACACCTGGAGATTTGAAATGTTCACCTGTGAATGTGAGCTCCCGTAGTTATTTCTCTAAAGGCAGACCCTCCGGACCCGCCTACAGATAATCAGCAATGTACTGCTCTTAATCAGTCACAATGCTTCCTCTGTTGAGCAGAAGAGTGTGCTGGGCAAATCTGTGCTATACTAAACCATGAAACATCAGGCGCTTTACACTAGTTTCTCTGAAGGATTCTTTACAATGTTCTATTTAAATCTTGGTGCTCCCTATGACACCGGGGTTTAATTGATATTCATTTCAGTCTTGTGGCATACAACGTCTTGGGTTTTCCATAGCTGCAAATTGTTCCATATTGAGTGCATTTTGATTGCTCTTGTTGAATATATTACAATTTTAAACAAGAGTTAGCCATTTTTGCGTTTCTGGGAGTATTTAACAGTATTTTGCGTCTTTGGATGCTCCTTTTGGTTATTAGGCCTATTTATTGGTATGCATCTCTCTCACCAGTGTTCCACAAAGTCAGTTTGTGTGTTCTTATTGGCAACCTACACCGATGGACAGCCCACAGAGAATGCAAAATGGTTCTGTAATTGGCTGGAGGAGGCATCTACTGACTTCCGATATGGGAACAACTACCTGAAAGGACTGAGATATGCAGTGTTTGGCTTGGGCAACTCTGTCTATGACAGTCACTTCAATACGGTACGAGATCTGAGTAGATATGTCTCCGATTGGTATGTTTCCACCATCTGTGTTGCTGGTTCTAACCCATGTGAAATGATAGTCTAGCTTGATACTTCTATAAATATTTGTTTTGTATTGTACCTCATTTATGTAGACATGAATAGTAAGCAAATGTAGTTTATTAACAACATTTCCTTGATTGAAAAAAAGAAAATGTCACCGGAAACAAAAACGTATTCCCTTGTCCCCTCTACCTTAGGTGAGCAAGAATGTGGACAAATGGCTGTGGATGCTGAGTGGAGACCGTGTTCTGTCCAGAGGAGATGGTGACTGCAATGTAGTGAAGAGCCGTCATGGCAGTTTGCATTCTGACTTCCTAGTCTGGAAGACCAAATTTCTGAGGCGTCTGCAGACCCTGGTTGCAGGGCATAAGGCCTGTAGGGGGAACTGTAAGACGGGTGGATCCTGTAACGACAGTAAGAAACCACAGAAAACTGAAGATGAACAGGCGTCTCCTGAACAGCTCAGCTCTGAGGTTAGACTAAACAACTTTTCTCATTATTTATGGGAGGTAGGGCTTTTATTCCTGGCGCAATAAAGATCAGTACACATAGACATTTTATGACTTATTGAAAATCAAAGACTTGATTCTTGTTTTGAAATGCTCCGTTTAGTCATAAATGTGTTTTAGATGAGTTTCATGCCCTAAATCTAAAAGCAGCTGGGCTGGAGAAAGGTCCCCTTGTCTGCCTCTTACTTCTGATCTTCTTTTTCCAGGTACCAATAACTATCTAGCCAATCTTCTCATTTGTTTTATCCTCATCTTCGTCTGCTACTTGTCACCATCTTCCTCTCTGTCTCTGTTCTATTTTATTCCTCCTATCTCGGTCCTCTCTCAATGTGTCTCTACCCCCTGCCTCTGTTGCTCTCTAGGAGGACCTGGTAGAGTCCAGTAGTGACGAGGAAGCTGCTGGAACTGGGCCAGATGAACAACACAGAGGCTCTGTCATTGATGTGGAGGATCTAGGACACATGATGAATGGCATGATGAAAGCCAAGGTCAGACCACGCTCTGGGGTTTAGAGGGGTTTCTTTAAAAAAGAAAATTGTGTCTGGACAATTGACGTTATGTGTCATTTTTTTGTGTCCAATGGTAGTATTTTATTTAGAAAAACAAACAAACTGGGATTTCCGGGAATATTTGTACAATACATTTGTACGCAATTTCCTTTGTTTCGCAACACATCAGTAAGTCATTAAATATCATGAATTTTTACAGCTTTGCCACGTTTAAGACTGGAAGTCATACGGATGAACTGTCTGTGGTTGAGTTTGAACAAGTGTTGTGAAATTGTTTAATACATAACAAACAAATCTGCAATATTTAACCTGTGATTAAGTATTTTAAGGCATTATATTTTAAAACATAGACACAAAAAATATTTTTTTTAAGTTGACATTAATTTCTGTTGAATGCCATTTTTAAGTAAAAATATACATTGCAGTTTTAAGTGTTTTTGTATGTACCTGCTATGCACACATCAACTGTGTCCATGTCTTTCTATACCAAAGAAATCCCTATTGACAGATTACTATTGTCAAAAGCTACTGAGTACAACTTTGACTCGTTTCTTTGCCTTGCTGACAGCAAAACCATAGCAAATTTAGAATTAAACCATTATGTGATTTAAATATTTTTTTCATAATAGTGTAGCACACGGCACTCACACCTCTGATTTGTTGAAAAGCTCACGCTCTGTAGATTCTGTGATCTAATTTTTCAAGGGGACAGCAGAAAGAGTGGCGTTTAGTCTCCTTGCCTTGCTTTAGCCGGACTCCGGAGGAATGGTGGTTTAATTGAATGAAAAACAAAGCAAGTGTCAGATGGTTTGGTAGACATTAACCTGGGCAGGTGCAGTGGGGACCTGCATGAGTGAATGCAGGGCTTGAAGGGGAGAGGACTGGTCACCCCTTGGAGCCTGGTTCCTCTCTAGGCTTCTTCCTAAATTTGGCACTCCTAGGGAGTTTTTCCTAGCCACTGAAGTTCATCACTATTGTTGTTTGCTCCCTGGGTTTTAAGGCTGGGTGTTTTGTGAAAGCCCTTTGTGACAACTGCTGATGTAAAAAGGGCTTAATAAAATAAATGTGATTGAGAGAAAGTGAGAGGGAGAGAATATTTATCAAATTTTTGTCACATTCAGAAAAAGAAGGGATTAAGAGTGAGCATGTGTCCATTCCTTCTTTCATCTTTTCCATTTTATTAGTCCATGCCATATGAATGAAAATTAACATTTGACATTTAGGATGTTCGGTGATGAAACATATGAAGCTTGCCCTACATCAAATATCGTTTGTATATATAGGTGGCCTTAATGTCATGACATCTTCTACTTAAAATGGGATTTCTTCCGCGTCCTGCCCTGAATTTATTTTTCCATTGCATATACATTGTTACGGGTATTTCTTTATATTAACTATTTCCTACATTGTAGAATAATTGTGAAGACACAAAACTATGAAATAACAAATCAAGAATCATGTAGTAACCAAGTAAGTGTTACCCGTTGTCTTGATGACTGCTTAGCCCACTCTTTGCATTCTCCCAACAAGCTTCATAAGGTAGTCAATTGGAAATTCAAACTTTTGACTGGTACTGTAGAAGTTACTTTATTGACAGGATTCAAACTGCTATTAATATTTCACATGCAAGTAAAACCGTCTATCAAGCCTTGAGATACAGAATAGAGTTACTGTGCATGCAGAAACTGTCAATATCTAGGCAGTTGCCACTAGAATAGAGTTTCTGGGAAATATCCAATAATAGCATTTATACTGCCAGACAGCTTCCTGGCCTTCATCTTGCCAGGCACTGTAGGAGTGATATTTCTCCTACTTCAGAATGATGTTGTCTGACAGCAAAGGACAGGACAGAAATTATAGTGTCGGGACTTTTGGATCAGCCGTTTCTAAAGCAGATGGCAATTCTGTATTCCCTATGTTTAGGTCTCTGGGTTGTTGCTCTCATTCTGTGTCTACTACCTTCTTAGTTCTGACCACATCCTGCCCTCTGGTACACGGTCTGGGTAGGTGTATATGCTTAAGAAATGGTGTGATAGTAGTTTTCATTCAGCATCTCAAGGGATGGCTGAGGGTGTAAGCCCCAACTTAAGTTTACAAATATACCTCTTCACTTTTGGCATAAATGTCTAAATGTTACTCAGTGAGAGGTGCATGATTGATACAGATTGAGCCTGCATTAATCCCTTCAGTGTATCTAGGTGATGGTGGAAGAGAAATGCAGAGGGGATGAGGTTTAAGTTGGGCATTTATATTTGATTATTTTGTTTAGATTTTTTTGATTATTCTTGTTTAAACATTCACTAGCAATAAAAAAAAATTAGCGGTTTGATTAATAAGGTTGTGTGCTTTTTTCCCCATTGTCAAGAGATATGTCTCAAGCTTTGTTCCATAATAAGTTTTAGTTCCTGCTGGCACAGGGAACAGATAAATCAATCCAGCAATTAGCCACACTGCAACGCTCTGCATTCACTATACAGAAAGATTAATTTCAGAATGTTTACCCAGGGGGAACCCAATCTAATATCACAGTGCTCAAGCAGTGCCAGAATCCTGAGGAAAGTTTTAATTGGTCTCTCAAGTCAGTGCAGTCTTTGCTGTTATGTGTAATGCTTATCAATCAAATTAACCACCACTTGTTCAAACTAAACCATAGAATATTTGTTATAGTGTTTAATTATATTTCCTGATCCACTCGTTTAAGTTGATAGAACATACATATTTACATAACTTGCTTATGATTTTCTACAATATTCAGTCTTTAATCACCTCCGTACACCAACACATTGCATAATATCTTAGGGGTGGTAGGTTACATGGCAGTTTAAGTATCTGTCCAGTGACCAAAACATTGGTAGATTGAAGCTCCGGGCCGACATGGTGGAAACCTATCTCTAAATAAGGCAATGAATCCCAATGGTTGTAAATTAGAATATATTACTTGGTAATAGTCTATCAGTTTATTTGGTAAAACAAGGATGAAAACGTTTTTCTAAAGAACAATAGTTAATGTAGGCGGCAAATGTGTATATATATTTTTTAAGGTGAAACCTGTTTGTATTTTTCAATTTCATTCTTGATTCAGGAACTTTTGAAACTGATTTTAATGTTTTTTTAATAATCTTATTACATCATTAGTTAAGTCTTACAAGAAACTTGAAAGGCACTTGGTGTTGAGGTATGCTTTTATTTCAGCTTGTACTGATACAATTTAAAATGTTAATTTTAAGGTTCTACCACTAGAGGGTGACAAATGCATGTTTTATGCTGTCTACCTCAATACACCAGTCTTTCTTTCAAAACACCATGGAGACAGCAGATCATCAATGTTGTGCTGACATTCTGAGTAGTAAATAGTTAATAAAACGAATGCCTTGACGTTACCGATTTGTGTCTGGATAATGTATTCTAATATTCTTAATGTGACGCTGTTTTGGTATATTATTGCCAAAATCAATGAAGGATTATATGTCTTCATCATTATACACATTTAAATATTTGACATCTGAATATTTGTCAGAGTCTATGTCAAATGCTGTTTTTGTCTATTGACCTTTTTTTGGCTGTTGACGCTGTTTTTTTCAGTTGGCCAGGATGCATGGCTTGGCCGATGGGTCTTCATATCTTTACTGCGAAATTCAAGTCCAGTGAGGTTTGCTAATAGTGGAGGCAGTGCATTAAATAGTGTTGTTTGCCTGGCTAGGAACGGTGCCATGGTGAGTGTTGTTTTCTGGGTTCAGTCTTTTTTGCTGTATGTGGACTATTTTATTAGGTAAATTTCCCCCCAAATTATCCGAACTAGGGGCTTGTTTACATAATGCCTCATTTTCCGAGATTTGTTAAAGATGGCTTGGCGCTGTATTATTTGGTTCTGTAAACTTGCAGATATTGATTGCTTAAGGTACTACTTTCTGAGGAAAGCATGCGCCATATTTTTGAGAGCCACCACTGAGTTTTGCAAGTGTTAAGACAGTTCTGTCGCAGCTGTATCAAGTTTCTATGCAGTATGCACGATCCTGTCCACAATCCTGCATGGTAAGCCTCAAACATGCTGGTCTAAATTCAGTCACTGTGGTAATGATTATAAGTACATGTCTAGCTATCTTTCTCCCCTCTCGCAAGTTTATTGCTATCTCTTTTTTCTCTATCACTCTGTGATATGTGGTATAGAGCATTGTAGTGTGTGGTGTTGGGACACGGCCATGTTCTGTCACTGCTGAAACGTGCTACGTCATGACCATGACCATCACACTGGGACACGGCCAGGTTCTGTCACTACTGAGACGTGCCACATCATGACGTGAGCATCATCTTGAAGATATGACCAAATTCCATGTGAACAATACGCTAAAATGCAGAATATCAAATGGGGGAAGTACTCTTTCGCGCCACTGTAATACAGCGTCTTATAGTAAAACATTACTACTTACCGATACAGACATGATTCTTCATGAAATGTGTTATTTTTCTGGGGAATATTAGTTTCTTCCCCTTCTGGTTAATGCTCTTTTTTTTGCAATTTGGCTACAGTCTCATTTGATATAATTATTATTTATCATAATTAAGTAGGTTTTATTACGTAAAGTTTAGAAAAAATGAGATTTTCACCATATTAACTGGACCAGCGGTTGTGTCTGTGGTGTGAACCTACTGCAGGCAGACAGTCTCTAGGGTGAGACACATGTGTCTGAAAACAGCATTAGCCCTGACACACAGACACGTACAAACGCACTCACACGACCACAACTGCTGACAGAATATCAGCCCAGTGATAACTAGCCCCTGAAGAGCCCTACTGCTTTGAGAAAATGACATATATACTGTAGATGCCTGTAGGCACGTCTGAGCGGTGGCAGTAATTGGGTTGGACCGATGGGGTTGCAGGTGCTGTTACTAAACACGGCAAATCTCCAAGGCTAGTCGTCCATCATCTTGGCATCTGAGATGATCATGACTTTAACTATTCATACATTCAGGGAAACTTTCAGGCAGGACTTCATCAATCTTGTGTCTGTGTTGTAAGTAAACAGCAAGTCCCCGGAAGCTTTGTGGATTTACATTGTGGACTTTACACTATGCCACTCTACCATATGGTGTCATTTAATTCATTAGTCTGGCTGAAGGGAGGGAGCTGTTCCTGTCTTAAAGAGCCCGGTGAGGGAGCATTGGGTCAGATGTTGGAACGGTCTTCTACCCCTGGTTCCTGGAGCTCCAGAGTGGTGTGGCTGAGCTTGATGGTTATTTGATGGTGCTAACATTTGATCGATAAGCTCTGTTTAATTAGGTGATTAACTGCAGCAGTGAGTGGCTGGATTCATGGTTTGAAAGCCCATATAATCAATGAGCCATAGTTGTTAGATGGGTTCAGTTTGGGTGATGACGTCTCAGAGTTTTTAACAGTCCATGTTCGTGGAGTTGCAAATAATGTGAAAGCACTGCGCTAATGGTAGTTTTTTTTTTGTGCCATTACTTTCATTTGTCCATCCTACTGTATTCCATAGGGATACCCTGTCAGTATACAATAGGGTTCTGTCCAGCCATATCATCTGAACTTATAGAACTGTGGGTTAGAGTCACAGCTAATATAACATCAGCATCATCATTGACACAGAACAGAATTACCTGGACACTGTGCCTTAAATAGGTGTCACTGCTGTTCTATTTACGTACACTCTACCATTCTAAAGTTTGGGGTCACTTAGAAATGTTGTCGTTTTTTAAATAAATTCATTTCGTTGTCAACTAAAATGACATCAAATTGATCAGAAATCCAGTGTAGACATTATGTTGTAAATGACTATTTTGCTGGAAACGCCTAGTTTTCAATGGAATATCTACATATGCCCTTTATCAACAACCATCACTCCGGTGTTCCAAAGGATGGCATTGTAAAATGCTAATTGTTCATTAGAAAACACTTGAGATCATGTTAGCATTGCTGAAAACTATTGTGCTGTTTACAAATACTATGGAATTGGCCTTTAGACTAGTTCAGTATCTACAGCATCTGTGTTAGTGGGTTTGTTTACAGGCTCAAAATGGCCAGAAAGAAAGTACTTTCTCCTGAAACTATTCTTGTTCTAAGAAATAAAGGCTATTCCATGTGAGAAATGTCCAAGAAACTGAAGATCTTGTACATCGATGTGTAATACTCCCTTCATAGAACAGTGCAAACTGGCTCAAATTGATCACATGGAATAGCCTCACAGGAACTGAGGCATCTGTTTCTCAAATTAGACATTCTAATGTATTTGTCCTCCTGCTCAGTTGTGCACTGGGGCCTCCCACTCCTTTTTGCATTCTGCTTAGAGCCAGTTTGTGCTGTTCTGTGAAGGGTGTGGTACACAGCGTTGAATGATCTTCAGTTTCTTTGCTGTATCATCTATGGTTGTTGTCATAACACGTGATAATGATCCAAATAGTAGCCAAAAAACAGACCAATAACCATTCTATTGCTAGACTAATCAGAGAGGATGACTCTGATTATATTCATGTACATAACACGTGTCTTAAGTATTATTTATTTAAACAGTTTGTTAATACAGAATTGGATCACAACTGCCTGTAGTTTGTCCTGAGATAAAATAAACATTTACATGTTTCTAACTGACATCTGTGGTATCTATATTTGCTTGTTCATGATTGTTGTTTTTACCTGCCAAATCACTGTCATGGGTAGAATATTTTTGGCCAAATTAAAAAGAATGCAAGAATAATATGTTTTTTGTGAATAGAAAGTTTCACTTTTTCTTCAATTGCATAAAAGAATTAGCCTTCTTTTTGGAAAAAACTGAATCTAACACAGAGTTGTTATGTGTTTGCTGCAGAGAAGGGAGGAGGGCCAGGTGGGTGAACAGATGAAGCTGCCAAGGCTGAATAGACAGAAGAAGGCTGAGGAAGAGGAGGAGAGAAGAGAGATGATCACTCCTGCCCTGAGGGTGGCCCTGACTAAACAAGGTAAGAAGCAGACCTGCAGTGCATCAATATGATCAATACAGAAATGCAGTCAAGGTAGGAAGCAGTACAGATGGAATTCAACTGTGATTCAAATTACCGTTGCTGCCTTGAGCTAGCTTCCTTTTAGCTGCGTGTTTAAAGAACTTTAGCATTGTTAACTTGCATCAAAAATCTCAAGACGGGCTGGTTGTAAACCGGATGTGAGTTTGTGAATGGCACTACAAAACACTTGATCCTATCACAAAAACACAATTGGTGAAAATATTTACTTTGTTGCCTGAAAATCTATATTTGGGTTATTTATATTTCCTATCGGCTCACTTTATGTATATTTGTATATACATACATCAACTCTCTCTGCTGTTTTTGGTGGTCACATGACTTTGAGCCTCTCCACATGGACAGGTATAGTTAAAAGTCTACCTCCACCTCCCTCGTTCCTTGTCTGTGCAGTCTGACAGAAAAGGCAGCTGAGGTGTTTAAAGAGCCCAGAGGTTTTCTGGGCTGGCTTAGCCAGTTAGAGGGAGGGTAAAGGGAGGGAGGTCCACCAAGAGAGGCCCAAGACGTTTATCCAGGGGAACTAGAGTCTTTCATGAACAAGGGAGGGTCTTCCTCCAACAACTGGAAGTTGTTGTTTCTAATCATTGTAATACTAGTCCTTGACTGAAATGGCCTTGCATGTATATTCTTTTGTAGTGTGCTCGATTTAAAGCAAAGGGTATTTAGCTTGGGAAAGAGGAAAACTGTGGTTATTTTCATTATCTTTATCTCAGATCACCCCTTCTAATCTCTTACCACCAGAAGTCACCCTGATTAGAAGGAAAGGAGTGTTACAATACCAAGGACTGTAAATCTATATTAACACTCCATAGTGCATTAGGTTGGGCCTTTGCTATTAGCTCAATGAACTGAGGTAAATTGTACAAAATCTTTTTGCAGAATAGATTACTTAAACCCGGCGCTGACCCATCCAATAACAGGAGATATTCAGCCCTGTGAAAAGAAAGATCAATTGTATCTTACCTTTTGATGAGCATCCATTAATTCTGACACTGTTCTACTTCACACAAAATGCTGAAATAGAACTTCATAAGTATTTTATATTTTGAAAGGCATAGACGGGAACCCTCTTGAATCCTTCTGGAGAACCCTTCATGTAAAAGCCCTGGCAAGTGCAGGGATGATTAAAAGAGTCAAATAGAAAGTATTCTGTTTGATGGATCTGACTTAAGAGCCGGGTCTGTCAGAGCTTGAAATGCAGCGAAGTTGTTATTCGCTGCCAGGGTAGGCAAGACTTGATTATCAATGACATGTATATATTACTCAGTTGCAATGCCGTTTTTAAAGTGATGTTGCTGCTTTATTATTCACAAACATGCAATTTCTGCATTTCTTGTATGCTATTTTTGCCACGTGTTCTAGTGAGACCTCACATCATGCAACCAGTATTCCTATGTTATTACCATGTAACACTACGAAGCCATGTAAAGCACGCGTGACCAATACGGAGAATGCCTGACTAAAGAGCCAGCAAAAACTGAATGCATCTCATGGACTTGAAGCGTTATAGTTGGACTATTATAGGTAAAAATACATGACCATGTTATATTTTTCTATTTTCTACAGGTTATAAACTTATTGGAAGTCACTCAGGAGTCAAACTTTGTCGTTGGACCAAGGTAACGTACTGTACATACCAGTTTTCTTGTCCTTATTCGTCAACTTACATTGATAGCATGTGCTTTTAGAGTAATGAAATGAGCGGGAATTTCCTACCCTCCAGTCCATGCTAAGAGGAAGAGGAGGTTGTTACAAGCACACATTTTACGGCATCGAGTCCCACAGATGCATGGAGACCACCCCTAGCCTTGCCTGCGCCAACAAGTGTGTCTTCTGCTGGAGGTGGGTACATTGAAACTGTGCCTGTTGGGGTGGTTTATTTCGTTATTTGAATATTAATTTTCTTAATTTTAATTTTATTTTATATAAAAATATTGTAATTTAGCAATGTTGTTTTCCTGAGCGACATACAGGATAAATTACAATTGAATACCTTGCTTAAGAGCACAAAAACCTTTTTTCCACCTTGCTGGACTTGGTAGTTGAACCAACACCAATGCCCTTTTGGTTCCTGTACCAATGCCCTAACCTAATTTGCAAGTGTATAGGTAAATTATCCTTTCTGATATACATTCACTATATAAAAAATTTTGGAGTGACATTTTTAACCCCAAAATAATGGGCTGTAGTTTGCTAACCCTTTTTTGTTATGTGTTTTTACCTGTGCCAGTCAGGCTCCTTAGACAGGTCAGGTCTTGGGCAGTATGTGTGCACTCTTGCAACCAGACAGTTCCATCCCTTCCAATCTTGTCTTTTTATCCTGGCAGGCACCACACTAACCCGGTTGGCACAGAGTGGCGCTGGAAGATGGACCCACCTGAGAAGATACTACTGGAGGCTGTTGAGAACCACCAGAATATGATCCGACAGTTTAGAGGTAACACGCTACATAACATGATCCAACACTTTAGAGGTAACACTCTACAAAGCATGGTCAAATTTTAGGAAACACCTGCAAAATGTGGGATGTAGTTATTAAAGAAATAGAAGCCATTAAAAAAAGTCATTTTAGAAACCTTTTCATTCAAATCTATATTTTTATGTCCCAAAAACCAGCCCTTTTTGACGACCCGCGATCGTAGCTTTTGAAATAAACATTCTACCCACCATCTACCGGCATTTTGCTTGAATAAAAATGTTTGGTGTCAGTGTATGGGTACAATATCAGGGGAAGTGTATTCTAGTGTCAACAATTCCCCCCACTCGGTTGACTCCCTGCTCTGGGCTGATTCAGTCATCAGCACCCTATTGGTCTGTCCACTGTCTCACCTCTCCTTACCAGAACTGGAGTCTGTCTCACTCATCCCTACATCTGTCACTAGACTTGTGTCAACATCGCTCAGAACTGTCTCTGGTTTTTCAAGGTCAGTTGGCCCTCACAAGTTCAGCAGTCAGGAATGAGAAAAGTTCAGTGATGGTCAGACTCACAACTTAAATGCAACACCCTCTCCATAATGTTGTACATTGGATAATTAGATGTCATTAGATGGCCTTTGTGTCGCAGGTCATTAATAATTATAGGGCAGCAGTTTTCCATTTTTTTCCATTTCATTTTTTGTATTCCAAATATTTGTTATGGTTTATTTTTTACTCACATTTATAATTCAATTACAGAACAGTATCAATAGAATTATATTGTATTATAAGTCTTTTATTATTTTAAAGATATAATGCATATCCCGTTTTTTGTCCCGTTTTCTTTAACTTGGCCAAATATTTACTGTCTTCACTGCAAGATATGGTTAAAACAAATCAGTAATACCATGAAATGACGCTTACCAAATGCTTCTGACACTTGGTGATTCCTGGAATGGAGATGGTCAGGGACCACTGAATAATATTAACCCAAACACATCACAAAACACACTTAAATATGATGCCTGGGATCAAGGCAGTTCTCTTTTCCTGCTCTATGTCTCCTGCATTGAGTCTGCCGGTTCAGCCTGGAAGAGCACAGGATTCCACTTCTCTTTTCATCATGTGCCAATTTAATCTAGTCAAACAAGAATGTATTTTATAGTGTTGTAATTGATTGACATGTGAGATTACCGGGGACCACGGGGTTGGTTGGTTGGTGTGGGCGGTGGAGTAGTGGGGCATGCATGATTTGTTTAGTGTTGCTTACCATGTCTTTAACTGGTACTGATTTCACTTGACCAACAGTGTGTGTGTATGGCTGACTGATATGCAGGGCCTTGTAGGAGGGTTGGAGGTAATATAATATTTAAAGAAATGTATACATTTTAGTTTCTGTTTTGTGATGTCAATAACTTTTTTAACATAATGCTGGCAAAGCTATTTTCACCGACATCATCAGTTGAAACTTTTGTATTTCTTCTTATCCATATGAACTAACTGTATATACATAATTATTTGCAATATTATTGACTGCATTGTCAGTTGATCCACAGTTTTTTGCAGGATAATGCACATGTACATTTCCAAATTTTGAAACCGTTTTTGTGAAATTTTGTGCGCTTGCACGTGAGTATGGGCGTGCACGTGAGTGTGGGCGTGTATGTGAGCACGTGTGCATCCTAGACACGTATGCGGAGTGTGTGTTGAATATTGAGAGACACATTGTTGTCAAATTCATCAGTGTTGAGGCTCTGCCAGGTTATCCCCAGTGATCAGTGTGTTCCTACCATTGCCCACCTCCCTTCTCCGTCATCTCTCTCTTTCTGTCCATCAACTCTCTCTGTCATCTCTTTCTTTCGATCATCTCTCTCTTTCTCTCTGTCAACTCTTTCTGTCAACTCATTCTTTCAATCATCCCTCTCTTTTTCTCTGTCATCTTTCTTTCTGTAATCTTTCCCTCTGTCATCTCTTATTCATCTCTCTCTTTCTCACTGTTGTCTCTTCATTTCCTCTTCCATGTTTTGACATCTCTCTTAACTTCTTTACACCAAACCAATTATTTTAAAGGGAATGGATATATAGGTTACACTTCAAATCCTAGAGGGGGAGTGAATGTGTACGCCACTGGCTGAGGACATTTGAATCATTAGGTTGCAGGCTGTCTGACGCTCTCTTACCCTCGGTCCTGTCACAGGTGTACCTGGGGTACGTCTGGAGCGGTATAAGGAGGGTCTACAAGTGAAGCACTGCGCCCTGTCCTTGGTGGGGGAGCCGATCATGTATCCCGAAATCAACGCCTTTTTGCGCCTCCTCCACACTCAACGCATCTCCAGCTTTCTGGTCACCAACGCACAGTTCCCCGAGGAGATCAGGTGGGGGTGCCAGTAAGGTGTTGAATGGGAAGAGAAGTAGAGGAAAAGGAAGGGGAACCTTCATGTTAACCCTATCCCTAGATTTGAAACCCAAACCTGAGCCTTGGTTCATGTTCACACCACAGGTTAACCCTATCTCTAGATTCAAACTAAAACCTAAGCCTATGTTCATGTTCACACCCCAGGTTAACTCTGCCCCTTGATCCAAACCCAAACCTGAGCGTAGGTTCATGTTTACCCTATCCCTATATGCAACCCCAAACCATGACACTATGTTCGTGATCAGAAAGGAGAGAAGTGAATGGCTCTAGCTTTCTCTTCCTTTGTGACTTTGTCTCAATGCCATTTGGTCTGACTAAAATGTTGTTCTTTCTTTGCTTTCTGTTGCTTTTCTTTTCTCTGAAGTGTGTTTAGGCAGAGCTAATTCACTCCAAGCCCACCTTTTTGCAGTCTCTAGAGATAACATACCACGATAAGGCTTCCTGCTAAGGCACGACCAAGCCATGTGTGGTCTTAATGAAAGATTCCACGCCCTAATCTGGAGTGGAATTGCAAATAAGTTTTAACTGTGTTGGCCAGCCTAGAGTAGTCTGCTTTTAGCTTGCAATTCACCTGGGGGTGTCCCCCCTGTGCTCCTGGCCTTATGAAAAAGAGATGATCCTCACCTTGCATGGCCTTGAGTATACACAGTGACATATATTCACAGTGTTAAAGCACTAGCACACTAACACACGCACGCACGCACGCACGCACGCACACACACAGTCTCTAATCACCTTTGACAGAAATATATGTTCAAAACCACAATGACAGAGGTTGGTTTAGTGTCAGTCAAGGGAGAGGTAGGAAAATACACTGATGTCACTTGGTTCAGAACGTCTTGCACCCAACTGAAAGAAGCTCCGTTCTGCTCTGTTAAGCATTCTGGGTCTGAACAGAACACTGCGTCAACACAGTCAACCTCCCCAGAACTGACTGCTGAATACATTTTTAGGTTTTAGTCATTTAATAGACACTCTAATCCAGTGATATTTACAGTTGGTTCATTCATATTAAGATAGGTTTGTGGGATTACCATGCAACTCAGTAGTATGTATACCTTACTCAATAATGCAGCTATCAGCAAAGTACAGTCATGTGAAAAACATTTACATACATTTTACGTTTTTGGATAAATGAAATTGAAAGGTCATGTTTTGCAGAAATGCCCCCTTTGTCTGAAGTAACTGAATGTAGCTGTTTCTGGTAACTGTCTGTGAATCTCTTCCATTGGCTGGGAGGAATTTTTTCTCACACTTTAGAGTACTGCTTCAACTGTGTCGTGTTTCCCAGGCTTTCTTCCTTGCATGCTCTCTTCAAGTCCCCCCCATAGCATTTCCACAGGACCAAGGTCTTGAATTTGACTACTGACATGCCATAACACTCTGGTTCTTCTCTTTGCTTAAGTTTTGGATGATTGTCCTGTTGAGATCCATGTTCAGTTCAGCCTCTTGTTCCACTCAATAATTCTCTGGTACAATATGGAACATATGACTCAGACATAGCAAGTTGGTCAGGCCATCACCTGTATTCCTTAAGGTTTATTTTCAATCAGATAAACCCTTACTGCTCAGATAAATGGCTCAGGTGGCAGTTAGTACTGTATGTGCAAAGCACACATTTTAAAAACAAGGATTATTTATCTTTCCAGAGCGTAGATGGAAACCTAATGCCCAATTCAATACTGCGCACAGTAGGTTTGAGCTAATTCAACAATACATTTAATAGGGTCTGCAAATTCCATGCTACTTGTACAAAACCTTTTCTGGCCCTAAATAGTAGTTTTTCCAAACAAATCAAAGGGAAATTAATATATGGTGAGTCCTTCATAGAATTTAAAATCCCAAACATAGATGTTTTGATTGTGACCCAAATGGTCAATTTTGGACTCAACTGCCCAGTGAATGGACTACCAAAAACCTTCCGCTCTTTCCTAGCAAAGTTAAGACGGCTCTTTCCTAGCAAAGTTAAGACGGGCAGTTTGGTTCTATTTTGAGAGCAGAAACGTCTTCCTAGTTACCCTCCCATTAATGCTATTTCAATTCAGTGTCCTTATTGTTGAAGCATGCACAGAAACCTGAGATGCAGCTCGGGAGGTCTACAAATCTATAGATGTTGTGCTTGGCTTAGCATTAATATGATTTATTATTTTTCTTGTGGTTCTTGAGGACATCTTGGAAGGTCGTCCTCTTCTAGGATGAGTTGCTGTCACGTTGAATGCTTTATTCGCCCCACAGTAGAGTGATAAAGCTCAGTTCCTTTTGAGATTGTTTTATAGCCTTCCCTAGACTGATGTGCTTTCACTACCTTTCACTATTTTTCCTGAAGTCCTCTAAAATCATGATGTATTTTGCACTCATACCCCTCTGTGGGTAACTGACCAGGTTTTTTGACTGTTCATCAGTCTTGCACAAACTCTTTCTTAAATATTTCTTCTTTGATTGGTTTATTTGGTACCCAAATAATTTCCTACCTGACTCTAGTTATTTATTTGATTTTACCAACGCAACTCGGAATTCACTTATTTTTGCACCTGAACAATAAATAAAAAAAAGACTGGTTCTGATTTAATAAAGATTTCATGGTGAACCCTAAAGTAATCTCTAATTTCATACTTTCAAGCAATACTGCCTAATCATGCATTTTCCACATACCCATTATAACATCCAATAGAGTGCAGTTAATGGTGAATACACACCAATAACAGATCCAATGAAAAAAGCCCCAAGTTATAATATCCTCATCAAAATTCATTCATCAAAATTCATTCATCAAAATTCATTCGGTTACCCCGATATTACGTTCATTGAATAACACAAGGGTTCACATTTAAACCGAGGTGAGGGGGTGGGCAGGAGTTTGTGAGGTTTGGGGAATGCTACAGATGAATCAAGTGTTGACATTTACCCTGTTTACTTCCAAACAGCAGCTACATTATCTGGCTGAAAGAACGCTTTATCCTTTTTACTCTGGTTAATTAGTATAGTTCTACTCTATGATATTTATTAATGTGAAAAGTAATGTTAGAGACTATTCAAAACCTTTTCCCTTAGTATTTCTTAGCTAGCTAAATCTTCCCACTGCTACACTGGAATTTTACAGCGGAGTTCAGTCAAGCCTCCCCTCTAAAATCCAGAATACTAGCAATGGCTGTATGATCTGTTTTATTTAATACCATGTCCCTCTTCTCTGTTCACATTTCTCTCTCTTTGGGAACGGCAGAGATCTCTATCAGCGCACAGCAGTGTTTTCAATCTCTCTGTAGGTACAAAATAATGTTGGTAGACTGACAGACCGCAGGGAGAGAGGGAGGCAAAAACGACATGAATCTGGTCTGCCGTCTCTCTCTCAGACTCTATGATCCCCTCTTTCCTCCTTATCTACCTTTCCTTTGTCAATGTGTGTCCCACCCTCCGCCTCCCCCTCCCCTCTCTCATCCCTCCTTCTCTCACAAGCTCTCACCCTCCCTTACTCTGTCTCATCCATCCTGTTATCCATCCCTTATTGCTCTCTGATTTTTCCCATTCAGGAGTTTGGTGCCAGTGACCCAGCTTTATGTGAGTGTGGATGCCAGCACCAAGGACAGTCTGAAGAAGATTGACCGGCCGCTCTTCAAAGACTTTTGGACAAGGTTCCTGGATAGCCTCAAGGCCCTGGGAGAGAAGGTGAGTACGCCTGGTGCCTTGTAACATAACTATGATATGCAGATTGGTTGCTGGTTGTAGTCACATGGCCAACAATGTAAAAACTACATTTGCTATTGTGCCCTTGAGCACTTAAAGGGGAGTAATGCACTTAAAGGCACTTACATGGGAATAATGACATATCTAAGATTTGTCTAAATTCATGAATGTTGCAGTAATTGTTGGATTGTCTCTTTATACACCAAACTCACTCAGGGGGAGAAGGCTCTGGCACGCACAGCCTCATCTGCTTTTACTCCCACCCACTAATGCAATTTGAAAAACTTTGTGAATTCTTTTGTAAAAAATACTTTATACATGCTTTAAACATTTCATGCCAAGTAAGTATATGTCCATGTACATAATAACATACCGTGAGGGGATAAAATACTTATTTCACTTATGTGAATCAATTTATAACATTTTGACATTAATTTTTCCGGATTTCTTTGTTGTTATTCTGTCTGTTCAAATAAACCTACCATTAAATTATAGACTGATAATTTCGTTGTCAGTGGGCAAACGTACAAAATCAGCAGGGGATCAAATACTTTTTTCTCTCACTGTATATACACCGATCTGCCGTAACATTATGACCACTGACAGGTGAAGTGAATAACACTGATAATCTCATTATCATGGCGCCTGTCAGTGGGTGTGTTGTGTCCTCATAGATAATGTGTAGAAGCAGGATAATTGGGCTTTGACAAGAGCTATATTGTGATGGGTACTGTAGACGACTTGTGGGGTGTTCCCGGTCAGAGCCTATCAAAAGTTGTCAAAGGAAGGAAAAGCGTTGAACCGGCAACATGGTCATGGGCAGCCAAGGCTCATTGATGCACGTCGGGAGTGAAGGCTGGCCCGTGTGGTCCGATCCAACAAACAAGCTGCTGTAGCTCCAATTGCTGAAAAAGTAAAACGCCCTTGCTGACCCCTGCCGAAAGTGCCTACAATGGACGCGTGAGCATCAGAACTGGACCACAGCAATGGAAGAAGGTGGCCTGGTCTGATTAATCACATTTCTTTTTACATCACGTGAATGGCTGGGTGCGTGTGAGTCATTTACCTGGAGAACACATGGCACCAGGATGCACAATGGGAAGAAGGAAAGACAGTGTGATCCTTTGGGCAATGTTCTGCTGGGAAACCTTGTGTCCTACCATTCTTGTGGATGTTACTTTGACACCTGAGCATTGTTGTTGACCATGTCCACTGTTTCATGGCAACAGTATTCCCTGATGACATTGGCCTCTTTCAGCAGGATAATGTGCCCTTGTACCACAGCACACCTTCAGAGATCTAGTGGAGTCCATGCCTCGACGGGTCAGGGCTGTTAACACACATACACACCATTAACCGTGTATTTAAATACATTTTCTATATTATGTCTTGGACTAACAACTTTAGAGATATATGTGGTGTGCAAAACATTTTATTGGGAGGTCTTAGTTTTTCTTGGCTACAATTAACCTGCCAGTTTCCCCCTTTGAGGCTGTGGAGTCTACCCCAGAAAGTAGACAGATTTATTACATCTCCATTTGTGAGGCGGTTTTCCTTGTACATCTTGTAAATGCAGCTTAATAGATTGTTGTAATTGCTGTATTTAGTTCTCCAGGTACAGATGGGTTTTACTCTGCAATTGGGTAGCTCATTCACATCTACTACCAACTGCCTTCCAATCAGACCAGTCAAAACTTCTGTTTCCTGGCCACACAATAGTGGATCCAGGTCTGCTTTGAACCTAGGTCAGCGTAGTTCCTGCCTCTTCAGTAGAGTTCCAGATTATTGTAAAATGACAACGCGCATGAAAGCTCTTCTGTTGGCTCGTGCTGGACCAGCACCCTATTCAGAAATTTTATGTTGGTATTGCCTTTATATTCTGTCCATTGTGATGACAGATGATGCAATAGGGGAAGGGCTTACATGCTGAAAATCTTGTTGTGGTTCTTGGAATCATTGATTTCACTTATGTTTTTTTATTACTAACTAACTCTGGTGATTTGACAGTCCACCCAAAAATTGTCTGCGGAAAACGCTGCGTGTTCCAGTAAGTCATGGATTTCTAGATGTCCAGGGAACCTCAACACATGGTGACTTTGCTCCAGGATGACAGGTGCTACCAACAGTGATCGGTTCCTCAGAAAGATGGCAACTGCTCATTAGGATACAGCCCAGTCCACCCCAACTGGGTTGCAGCAGAGAGCGTCAGCACTAATAAGCTCCTCTGGGTTCACATTGCTAATGACCTGTCATGGACAATCAGTGCCACCGCTGTTATGAAGACGGCGTGTCAGCAACTGGCTGCGTCATATCCTGTTATGGGGGACCGCTTTAACACCTCTCTGAAAGGATGCCTGAATGAAGGCTGCTGCATTGTCAAGGACCCTGTACACCTCAGTCCCATGCTGTTCATTTGCCCGTCAGTGCTCATGCAGGGACTGTACCAAAGCATGAATTGTCATCCGAAGAGGCTCAGAGACCGTTATATCTGCTTGCCAAACTCTTGACCTGTCTGACCACCTACACTTGCTCTGCTCATCCGGGTCACACATGATGTGACGCCAGCAGACGCCCATACCAACAACGTACACACCATGGAAATGTTTCTGGAAATACTCTAGGGTTGATACTGTTTTTCTGTGGTTAATAGTTTAGTTATCATTTATTTTTTATCCAGAAGTAAGAATTTCGTTGTGTGGTTTGCCATGTCTGTTTTACGCATACAACCTCTAAAGATTTGTTTCTTGAAAACGTTGTTGTTAGTTATTGAGTGCTATCTTTCTTAATGGACAACATTCAACAGGAATGAGTATAAAACATATTGCTTCTTAGAGGAAGTTTAATTAGATTTTTCTTGTAATTCTGTCTGGTGAACGCTGTATAGTAGTAAACACAGTACTTAAGACATAATTAGATTTGACAGGTGCAGCTTGTGGTTGCATTGTCATTCTTTCACTGAGTGTCTTTCGGGGTTCTTTGAAAGAAACTGACCAGGAAGTCACACCAGGGGGCTAGAATCAGATAAAAACATTGTAGCGAATATACTTCTCTCCCCAAGAGGTGTGCTGGTATGTTTGGATTTTCTTTGTGTCCTTTATATCCAAAATGAGTTTCCACCTGAAGTGATGATTTGTGGTATTTGAGGTACTAGAGAGCAACTATCTTAACAAACTCTTTCTCTCTCTACCTTTCAGAGACAGAGGACAGTATACAGACTGACTCTGGTGAAGGCATGGAATGTAGACGAACTGAAGTCCTACTCGGAGCTCATCTCTCTGGGACAGCCTGACTTCATCGAGGTCAAGGTACTGTAGATGGTGGCTCCTTCATCCACTCTATGTCTGTCCCTCCATTGCTTGCCACTTGCAGTATTTATTTTACATAACAAGTTCAGAGAAACAGGAAACAGTGGAACTCAGAGATTTGTCTCAAGGTGTACAGTTGTAAATATGATTTGGTCACTCAGTCTCTTTGCCTTGTTTCGCTCTTGCCCATTCTCTTCCTCTTCTTTTCATTTACTCCCTACTGCAGTATTTTTGTGAAAACAAATCAGCCAACACTGTCTAACTCCACCACATATTAAATCATTATGTGGATTGTAGAAGTCTATTCAATTAATGTTTGATCCACAGCTATGTGAGGAAGTGAACCGGAGAAGCCTCTCAGATTATAGTCTTCCGAAAAAGACTGGAGATTTCTTTAGGACAACTGTTTTATATTTTAATAGAGCAACAGTGGAACACAAATATGCAAACTGCACTCATGACTAATTTATCATACAACTTTGTCCTCTGTCTTATCTGGTTTCATTTTAAAACGGTCAAAGGTAATCCTGGAAAGTGAAGAAAGTGAATTTTCACAAAGAAAATCGTATTTTAACTGAGATTGTCCTTATTTAATATTAGATGGCCCTACACCTGCCCGTAAGTCCCTTGAAGCAAACAGGAAACATGAATAAAGGTCTGTAGCAAAGATAGCAAGTCAATTTTCTTTGTCCTGTGAAAAACATGATCGAAGTCCTTCAACCCAATTGCGGGTTGGCAAGTTAGTAGTCGGGAGAAGGCGACATACCTGAACCAATTATTTTTGAAACCGTAAAATGTACACATTAACCACACTGTTTTACATATACACTGCTCAAATGATTTAGGGAACACGTAATCATCACAGTATAACACCAAGTCAATTAAATGGAAGGGTTATCGATCTGTCCTGTTAGGAAGCATAAATAATTGTGAATCACTATCACCTGTTTTGGTGCAATTGATAGTGACAACAGGTGCAATGGAAAAGCAACAGCAAGACCACACCCAAAAATGGGAAGGTTCCTCAGGTTGTGTCCACAGACAGTTGCTCTCTTATCCTTCCTGACTGATTCTTCTCTGGTTTTGCGCTTTACTAGTGTCATTATCACTACTGGTTGCGTGAGGCAAGTACCTGCAGCCCAATCAGGTTGCACAGGAGTCCAGCTCCTCCAGGATGGCACATCCATATGTGCTGTTGCAAGACGTTTTGCTGTGTCTCCCAGTACAGTCTCAAGAGCATGGAGGTGATACCAGGAGACGGGCCGTTACACAAGGAGGGTTGGACAGGGCCGTAGAAGGGCATCAACCCAACAGCAGGACCTGTATCTGCTTCATTGTGCGAGGAGGTACAGGAGGAGCACTACCAGAGCCCTACAAAATCACCTCCAGCGGGCTACTGGTGTGAATGTTTCTAGCCAGATTGTCTGAAACTGACTTTATGAGGGGGGCATGTGGGCCCAACCTCCTCTTGTGTGACCTGTACTCTCAGTCCAGCACCTTGACTGGTATTTTCCCGCAAATACCAGTATTGGCAGGTCGGCCATTGGTGCCCCCAGGTTCACACTGAGCATGTGGCAGACGTGAGAGTCTGGAGACGATGGGGTGAAAGTTATGCTGCCTGCAAGATCATCCAGCAGGACCGGTTTGGCTCGGGGGTCAGTGACGGTCTGGGGAGGCATATCCTTGGAAGGTCACACCTCCACGTGCTAGCCAATGGTTCACTGACTGCTGTTAGGTACCGGGATGAAATCAATAGACCCATCGTCAGACCAGGTGCAGAGTGCCCTGGGTTCTTCCTGGTGCAGGACAATGCCCGGCCTCATGTGAATCCAATTGAGAACATCTGGGACGTTATGTATTGGTGTATCCGATGCTGCCACAGACTGTCCAGGAGCTGACTTGATGCCCTGATCCAGGTCTGGGAGGAGATCCCCCAAGGCACCATCCGCGGTGTAATCATGAGCATGTCCAGATGTTGTCGGGAGTGCATACAGTCATGTTGGGGCCATACACACTATTGAGTCACATGAGTTGCTGTGATGAAGTTCACGGCCTGGGATTTCAACTGTTTTCTTTGATTTTTGGGTTTGAGTTTGAATCCTGCCCTCAATCAGTTGTTGATTTTGCTTTCCATTGACCAGGGTTGTAATTTTGCTCTCAACAAATTACGCAATGTACAGTGACGATTTTGGTCTTTTAATATATTCTGTTCATTGAGACACGATGTTTAATTCTCTTAATTCTTTTGAGCAGTGTCATTTTATTAAATACGATTGTTTATATTATGTTATTATTTAACATAGTGTCATCTGAAAAGTTTCTTACCCCTTTACTTTCTCCATATTTTGTTGTGTTATGGACATCATTTATAATTGATAAAAAATATTGCCATCAATCTACACATATTTCCCCCAAATGACATATTGAAATTTAAGAACTTAAATGCCAAATTAACATACATTTTCAGATCCTTTGCAAATTGATTTCAAATGCATCCTTTGTCCTTTTATCATCCTTTAGATGATACATATCGGGGATTCTTATTGGAGTCCAACTGTGACATTCAATCGTTTTCACGTGATTTAGTAAACATAGATCTTGGTATGTCTAATTTTGTTTAACTTAATAGCATTGAAATTTCCCAGGGGCATCATTGTGATACTGAAGAAATTAGTAACCACCATGATTCTTTCTAGAGCTGGGGCAAACTACGTAACTGGAAATTTTAACAAGAATAGCCTTGGTCAGAAAGGTGACCAAGTCTCTAAATGACCACTCTAACAGACCAGAGTTTCTCTGTGTAGATGGGGAAAACCTACCAGAAGGACAACCATCTGTGCAGCACTCCAACATTCAGACCTTTATGGTAGAGTGTCTAGATGGAAGCCTCTCCTTCAGTAGATGGTCTGAAGGAGCATAAGGAAAGTTAATCTCTAGTCTGATGAGAACAAAATAGAAATAGTAGGCCTGAATTCCAAGCGCTATGTCTCACAAAAAACAAGGTACCATTCATCACCTGGCATGTGGAGGTACTTGATTATCCAGAGCGCACATGACCTTAAACTGGGGCAAAGATTAACCTTTCAGCACGAAATTGACCCAAAGCATGTCACCATGATAATGCTGTACAGCCTTCGGGACAAGTCTGTGAATGTCCTTAAGTGGCTCACATCTGTAGGCATATGAGATATTCAGTCATAATTTATAAATGGCCACAGATTTTTTAACAAAAAAATGTTTTTCCTTTGATTTCTACGAGGCACTGTAAATTAAGGGCAGTTCATTTAAAAAATCTGTTATAAATGTAGTATATAACACAATGAAATGTATTCTCAGTACTCCTTTGTATTCCTTAATTAGGCCTTGTGTTCTCATATGTAAAAAGCCTAGCACAGAATATATTCTAGAAATCAAGTCAAATAGTACTCCTCAGTAAATGAAGAGGAGGGGAAACGTTGTATGGGCATGAGTACTTTTGGGCTTGACTGTATATGCCGATGGATCCCAAAATGTTTTCCGCAAAAGAAAAAATCTGCACTTGTATACAAATCATCAGGTCTTGCTGGCATGTGAGCCTGAATGTAGATTTTTTTTTTACTTACAACACTTTCTGTCTGGCAATATATTCATAAAACTTTTTAATCAATGATTATACACTGAACTAAATATAATACAGTTTTAATACATTAATTGGTAACATTTAATGAACTTGATGAAGAACAGTATATTTTTAAAGGCTATTTAAATATATCCACTCCACATCTCTTGCATATTTGTCATACTGTACCAGAGATTATAATTCATGGATTTATGAATAGCATTTGTTTTACTCACAGACAACCCTCTCCTACATTACATTTAAACTGGAAAAACTAACACCAACAAATGGTTGAAACCCACAGACTTTGCTTTGAACGGTGACAAAATATTTTGCAGTCATACTGTCACACAGACACTCTGAGCCCACGATTTCCCTACTCATCATTTATGAATGCCTCTCTTATAAACTATATAGTATAGACTCAACACAGAATCTTCCACAGGGGTGGTTCTCATTTTCAACTGTTTACATTTGTTTTACTTTTATGTTCTTTGAGATTCACTTACTGATCAATTATCCTTCCACAATGGGGTTTTCATCCAGAAAATATCACAGCAACTTTATTGGTTCACAGATTGTGGTCAATGGTAAAGTAAATGTGTCCTTGTTAGTTCCTATTTACCCGTACAATTTATTTTGAGTGTCGTTCTTATAAAATATTAAACACTATTCTACATTGCCAATATTTTTTAGAGTATTAATTATTAATTTCTTTGAATATTTAATTAATTTATGTATTTTGTTAGAGTTTAAAATATTTATACTGTAACTTGCATACGTTAACTTTAGTATTAATACTTTCAAAAGTTGTGAACCTTTCAAAGCCCATCTGTTTAGAACACACATGCTTAATTTAAGAAAACTTTTAATATTCTTAGTTAGAATATTATATGGGGATATGTTTAATGCAGATCGAAGGACAAGTCAGAAGGTATTCAGGCCTATGATCGGACAAATAGCTAGCAGACAAGTTAAAGTGAACCTGACTTTAGGGTTGGACACTCAGGCGCTGGGTTTGAGCAATTAGCACCTCCGCATCAGAAATTGTCCCATTCACACTGACTACTTCTCAGTAGAGAACGCTGTGTAACGCTATGTATTGTGCACGCGCAAGAAATACACGCCTCTCTCTCTCGTTAGCGTTTACTTCTCCGTTTTTTTGATTGGCTTACAGCTTTAACGACCAACTATTTAGTAAGACAAAGCGGTAATCGTTAGACGCTAGCTGTGGTTGGTTATCAGAACACAGCATCTTGTGATTTAGCAATCCCCCATGTGGTCACAAGGTGTACAGTCGTCAAAGTGGCTTTTGTTTCTGTTTCCTTGGGTAGAGTTCCCTTGGCTCTGGCCAATGTCTTCATGTCTAGAAGAATTTGTACTTAATTTTGTCTCATTCATTTGTGATTTCATTTAGACCATTTAGATCTTTCAGTCTGCTGTATCGTGAGTGTTCCGAGGTGACACAGTTGTCCTTTTTCTTCATTATCTTAGACTTTTAAAGATTTTGGGGGGGATTTAGCACATTTTAAGTCTTCACTGGTGCCCAGATTGATGTGAGAGGTATCTGGTATCGGATCAAAAGACTTCATGGTCCAGATCCAGCAATAGAATTACTACAAGAACTAGCATCTCTTTTATTTATATTTGTGTGTGTGTGTGTGTGTGTGTGTGTGTGTGTGTGTGTGTGTGTGTGTGTGTGTGTGTGTGTGTGTGTGTGTGTGTGTGTGTGTGTGTGTGTGTGTGTGTGTG
>JACXGJ010000700.1:0-109957 GCA_016801105.1 Esox niger
TGTGTGTGTGTGTGTGTGTCAACAAAAACCGAACACCATGCCATCACTTTACAGCAGATGTTGGTGCTCCTTGGACAATGGCCTACAGCATTATATCCGATTGTGTGAATCCAACATATGTTACAATCCATCGTGTAGTTTATGTATCTACTATTGCCCAACCTCACCATGATGTGTTGTTTGGAGAAGGTAATCAGCATTGATCTCTGGGTTTGGATTCAATTTTTTATGCATGTTAATACAGTTCTGTCCGCTAGGGATAATATGACTGACCAAGGATGTGAAGGGTTTGTTATTGACCTGATAAACGGATTAGTCAACAGATTAAATAGATATGATCTGTTTCCCAAATAGTTAACTAATGCATACAAGACAGTTACAGTAATGATGACAGAGAGTCACAACAGGAAGAGATGGAAAACCACAAAGAGGGAAATGTTTTCCCATCATCTCAATATCACTCCTCTCCTGTGCATGTAAATGAGAGAATCTGTATTATACACAATTAAAAGTGTCCACTTTATAAACTCACATATCTCTAGCCATTAAATAGCCCATAAGTCACTTCTGCCATACTTTTAGACAAAATCTTTCCAAGCCCAGCCCAAGTAAGTGTTCATAATAGGAGTATACATTTCTGGGACAAAACCCATATGAATATTTCTTGGTATCAGGCGAAGGGGATTAGATCAGGAAAGGATCGAAGAAGGGACGGCGTCAAAAAGAACATGGAGGGAAACGCCCTTTAAAGTTACCATACTATATACGGTATAGGAGGTTCTCCAGCAGGGACTCTGTTATCAAACCACAGGAGATAAGGCTGTGTGGCTGAGGGCAATGTACAGTGAACGTGTGACAGTTGGAGGAGGCAGGACACAAGGGGCATATAAAGAAATGACTCTTCAGTCAAACGGCTGACTTTCAGTCCATGCTTTGCTCGCAGGAACATTAATGTGGAAACACACAGCAACAGTGACATTAAACAATGACTGACAAGAGACACTAGGACAGGTGGAACTTAGAGAGGGACTTAACAAGGGGTTTACGAGAGACAGGGAGAGACAGGGAGAGACAGGGAGACGGGTTTCTATGTTTACGAGACTAAACATAGAAACAGGAAAATTAGAACTAAAGCACACCGAACATAGAACGGCAATGACTGTCAAGGCACAGGCCAAGACCAGCCTTTACAGAATGAGCTTTGATTTGGGAATTCCTATGATTTGGGAGATTGAGCTGGTTTATCCATAAAACAATAAACCAATACAAAAAGAAGATGCACACAGGCTTACCATGAAATGGAGTAGTAAGTGTATGTACACAGAGGTTATAAAGCAATGTGATAAACAATGTGTAGCATGTGTGAAAATGTAAATTATATGAACAAACGGCACTACCGTGTTCCATTCAATTCAGCATAAACCTAGTTCAGACAAAAGGCCATGTATTAGTTTAACCATTTTTTGGAGAACTTATGCACATGAAATGTCTTGGCATTAGGTTTTGCCCCTCTGGGGTTACTGACTGCCATCACATGATCATGTATATGATATAACCAACAATAACATCGCCATAATATAATGAATAGCAATCGGCACAGGCAATGAGCTTGGTAGGCAGTACAAATCCCCCCCATGAAGGTAACACAGAACCAAACATGTGGAGGCAGCAGAGGTGGGTGGATTTACACACTTGGCAGCGTTGCCTTTGGCACCTTTAAGTTGTCAGTTTGGATGCAGAATATCACATTTTCAGGTCTCTCCAGAGATCGGGTTCAAGTCCAGAGCTCTGACTGAGCCACTGAAGGACATTCACCGACCCGTCCCGAAGCCACTCATGCATTGTCTTGGCTCTGTACTTAAGGTCATTGTGCAGATTGAAAGTGACTGAGGTCCTGAGGATTTCATCAACGATCTGTCTGTACTTGAGCACTGTTCATCTTTGCCTTGATCATGACTGGTCTCCCAGTCCCAGCCAATGAAAAAACATACAACATCATGCTGCCACCACCATGCTTCACCACAGGGAAGGTATTGGCAAGGGGATATGTTTTCTCCAGATGTGATGATTTTCCCTAAGGACAAAGAATTAAAACCTGATGTCCTCAGACCAGAAAATCTTACATCTCATGGTCTGAGACTCCTTCAGGTGCCTTATGGCAAACTCCAAGTGGGCTGTCATGGGTCTGGCCTGTTTACCCTACAGGCATAGTTGGTAAAATAATGCAGCGATGGTTGTCTTATGGAAGGTTTTCCCATCTCCTCACAGAAACTCTGGAGATTTGTCAAAGTGATCAACAGGTTCTTGGTCGTCTAGAAAGAGAGGTGAACGTTAAATACTTTTAAAATTTTTGCCAGACAGTGCAAGCGGAGGCAGCCAAAAAGAGCAAATATCTCTTACTGAGTGAGTGACTGACTGACTGAATGACTGAGTACTCCTTGTTAAATAGCCTAGAGAAGCGGTCTTGTAAACAATAGGTGCTGCGTTCATGTGTGTGTTGCTCAATTCTCAATTGCTCAATTTTCCTGATTATTGCTAGGAAGTTAGTAGATACTAGTAAGCCTACTACTGTCTAAAAAGCTGTTGCAACGTCCCGTGGCAAAAGCCACAGTGTTCATAGACGCTATGGTGGAGGTAAACTTAATAAGAAACGTTAGTCAGTTTAACACAATGCTCAATGTTTCTAACGACTGCTGGAACAATGCCGTGGCGTAGTGGATTGATTGTGCATCTCACGTGTAAGACATATGTTAGAATCTATTGATAGCAACATTTATTAACCTGTGGACCGAAATTAAACTTCACGGTAATACAGTATTGCGACTATTTCTGGTAGATTCCAAGAGTCTCTCATCTTTTCATTTGATGAAAAAGTTATAGTCACCTTTGTTGATAGTTATTTTATCAATGTCATTCACAAATGAAAGAAAAAAGTAGGTTGTTATGCCATGAAAGAAAAAACTATATTATTATACCATGAAATGAAATAGCTTTGGCAGACTCACTAGCAATTGCTAAATGTTTATGATTATTCCAGTAAGTTAGTATATACCGGTAAAGCCTATAACTGGCTAAGACGCTGTTAAAACGGCCAGCAGCAAACGCCAATAATGGAGGCCACAGAGATCTTGAGGACGTTCAATGCTGCAGAAATCGTTTGGTCCTCTTACTTTTATGAAACAGTTTTATTTATAAATCACAATTTTATTCAGAAAAATATGAAGTGGTCTGAATATTTTTGGGATGCACAGTGGTCTGAATACAAAATATACTGTTTGCACATACATTACAATATATAGATCATGTATATCAATAACACATGGCATTAAAAATAATTTTGCCTGTATTACCAAGTCCCATAGTGTCATCAAAGCAATGTGTCTCAGTAGCATAAAGTACACCAATCCTTATCATAATGAACATTATGAGAAAAAAAACTGAAGGCCCAGGCTTCCAGCTCAGTAAATAACAGTTAGACCAATGGAAGGGAATTATGGACAAAAGGACAACAGAGGCAGGTAAGTAACAGTCACTTAGACCAATGGAAGGGAATTAGGGGTGAGGAGACGACACAGGATCACTAATGGGGATGAATGGTAGACATCAGCCAGAGAGGGAGAAAGACCGGTAGAGAGAAAGAGAGAGAGGGGGCTGGATATGCCAGTAAACTGTAGAAGTGCCAGTAAATACCGCAGAAAAGACAATGCATAAAGAATTGCTTCCTTGGGTAATTCACTGCTGGATAATGTTAGTTATTCATCAAGAAAACTGAAAGATGTGCTAGTTTTCTCATACATGCAGTGCTGGAGTGTGTGCATATGTGTGTGTTTGTGTAGGTATGGGTTTGTGTAATATCTGTGTACATTAGCTTGCCTTGATTAAAAGAGGGAAAAATTAGCATGTGCAAGACATAATCACGATTTCACAATTAGGCCATTTGAATGTCAGAGGAGCACAGCACTGGTGGCAATTACAATTGACATCTTGCTAATTGTACCTGAATAAATTAATATTTAGTGTTGTAGAGTGGAGAGGCCAGGGAAGGTGAGGCAGATACAGCAGCGCTGAACCCTGCTTGAATAGCAGTGATGCTAGTCACTAATTGGAAAAGAAAATCATTACACAACATTGTGGTATATATTTTTGCTGTTCCTTATCTCATTTCAGATTGTATTTGATGGTTATTAGGAGATAATCCAAAATAAAATCAAGAGGCTGTTGTACACAGAAGATCAACAAATACAGAATGTGTTCAAATTATTCCAATGCTTGAAAGTGCCCATTAACAAATTCACCAGTCACATCATACTACTGTAAATCCCTCCAATGGAAACAGTCTGTGTAACGTATGGAAGCACAGGTGTAGTTGTGGGGAACAATATGGCTCCAGACAATCAGTTTTGAAAGGCTTGTCTGCCCTCTGCAGGAGGAACAGAAGCCAGTTCCTCACACAACAGCCTGATGATGGGATTACACACCTGGGGACTATACTGTACTTAAGAACGTAAGAAACCGTTTAAATATAAACAGTTTTGCCAGTTTAAAATGTGTACTAGCCAATTGACAGTGTTGCTTTACCTGCACATGATAACAATTAAAATGATTTACCTAGTTGAACATGAGCAAACACTTGTTAATGAAAGCCAAAGAATGTTATCTTCCACTCTGTGAACATGTACTGAACATCCCCCTTGTAAATTTACAATTATATTATCTGCAAGGCTGGAGAATTCCAGCCTTTGTGTTCTGGAGTTAAGAATTTAAATGCAGCCAATAACCTGATGAGAGTAAAAATACGTGGATTTCTTCTTTTTTATGGCAGATACGCACAAGGTTATGACCTATAGTATATCACTTAGCCTATTCAAGTTATATTGTATAGGCAATACTTAAAGACATAACAGTGGATCCAGGCAAAATCACACAGCAGGATCATTAATGTCTTTAAATGTAAAATCCGAAGATATAAAACAAATGAAAAGGGACCTACTTTAGTTATCTGTGATTTCATTTTGATTTATTGGTTGGGTGATCAATATTTTGAGAGTGGTTCTTTGCTAAATACTCAATTTCATTTCACGGCATAATTCATAAAACCTTTTTGGGAAACTGTTCCTAAATCTCTACAAAGAGCTGAAAAGGTTATGTATATTGTAGAAAAGTGCATAATCACTACCTTCTGGTAATATTAGCATAGAGGTAAAATGTGCCAGGTAATCTGATGGGACAAGTTACAATGTGGCACTGGTTGCAACTGTATTATGTGTGCATAAACTGAACAGTTTTTAATGTTTTCTAAGAAGACCACCTAATATTTTCATGCAATAATATTAATTATAAGTTAAGACAGCTAAAAAAGTCAAATTGATATTAATAAAAGTGGCTAGTGAGAGAAATGACTGGATACACACATTAAATGTTTGGTATAGTCCCTACATGTACTACATTTCACATTATATAAAATAGGACATAAATCTGCCAATAGTTCAGCCTGCCATAATGGAGGAGAAACAACTATCTAAAGAACATTTTGTGAAACATGGTGATGCTATCTTTTTTGGTCAACAATGGAACCTAATTTAGCAGTGCAAATTATGGCCTATTCTAGGTATTGCGTTACAGTTTTATGCTACAACTGTACTAGAAACAATAAACACAAAATAATGTTGTTAAGGCAAGAAGGAAGCCTCACCTGTGAGTTGAAACAATTGTTGACAGTATCAAAGAGAAATAGAGGAAGAATAAGAGGAAGGAGATTTGTGACACTGTACCAGACCAGGTTTTTGTACATCATTGTTAATAGAACTTGTATCACCGCATGGGGGGTCATCTTGTGCACGGTTTATCAATTGTCTAGACTTTCAGAAATGAAAATCAAAAACTTAACAGACTACTGTGCTGACAATCAGGTTTTCATTTCCCTGAATCTGTATGTGTTAGCAGAAGGATGACAGTAAAAGATAATTACATAAATGTAAGATCTGTATTTATAATCTATAAAAAACATATCTAAATGTACAGCTCTATAAACCACTACTAATCACTATCCTGTTGCAATATGACTAGCCAGATGGCAAAAACAAAGCTAGTAGTGCCTCAAATGTCATTTGAATAAAATATAACTATTCAGCATGACAAAAAAAAAAGATTTCCTCTTAAATATCAAGTGTTGCTTAATCACAGTTCAAAATCCTCCACAAATAAATTAACTACTATGGTATGTATTTTCTGTACACTTTCTAAATTATGTTTAGAGCATACTCTCTAAACATAATTTATAGTTAACAATATCATGCAAAGTCCAATGGAGAAACACCATATGTTTATTAATTAATGAATGCCTTTTTATATTAGTGTTTTATATTCAACTCTGCTGTGTCATTGTGTTTTATGCTTTTGTGTGGCATTTGTGTGTTCAGATTCATTTATATGACAAAACATGTGATTCAGAGTATAATGTTTAATTTCTTGTCACAAGTCTAGGTTTTAATCAATATGGCAAGACATTTGAGAAGTGTGTTTTTCTGTAATAAACTCTAACATGTGATTAACAATGTTGGCCTGTTACTGAATTTCCCTTTTTCCCAATTGTCCCTACAGTTAAATTGGTTAAATTGCTGATTAGGTGGTTGGTTTGCTGATACAAAATATTTGCCTGAAGCCAAGGCAACATCTACCACAGGGGTGTCAAACTGGTACCATGGAGGGCCAAGTGTCTGCAGGCTTTAGATATTTCCTTTAAATTGGATCCCAGTTCAGACCAAAACAACCAGGTGAGGGTAGAACCTAACCAATTAGTGACCTAATTAATCAATCAAGTACAAGGTGAGAGCGAAAACCTGCAGACACTTGGCCGTCCGTGAAACTGGTTTGACACCTCTGATCTACCAACAGTTTGGAGATTTTTTTATGATACAACACCACCATCTAGTGAAAAACTGAACTTTGTTTTGGTGTCCCCATATCAGTCAGTCCGTTGTCGAAAGGAACAGATCGTGTAGATTCAACTGCATCTAGACTAAAGGCTGATCCACACTGCGTGCACAATTATTAGGCAAACCGTATTTCTCAAGATACATTTTTTGTTGAACAATCCCCATGCTTTATGTCAATCCAAAATATAACTGAAACACAAACCTGAAGGTTAAACAACAACAAAAACAATATTTTTTCAGGGGAATACATATGAATACATATGAATGCAGAATTATTATGCAAAAATTGGCGTGCAGAATTATTAGGCAACTAATAAAAAAAAGATTTCTCCCAACTCACGTTTTTTCTACATTTTTAAAGTAAGTGTAACAAATATGTAACAAAATTACAATTATTTAAAATGTTTGTATTTTAAAAAAATGTTCAGTGACTAATAGTATAACCATGCTTCTTTTCAATAAATGCCATGAACCTTTCATCCATGGAGCCTGTCAGCTTCTTGATCTGTTCACGATCAACTTTAACTCAAGTAGCAACCACAGCCTCCCAAATGCTGTTCAAAGAGGTGCATTGTCTTCCCTGACTGTATATCTCACATTTGAGAAAGGCCCAGAAATGCTCAATAGAATTTAAATCACACGAGGAAAGGGGCCAGGTCATTATTCGGGCATCTTTGCAGCCCTTGCTGGATAGCCAAGCAGTGGAGTACTTGGATACATGTGATGGAGCATTGTCCTGTTCTTGAATGCTGAGGACTTCTTCCTGTACCACTGTTTCCAGAAAGTATCTCCCAGAAACTAGCAGTAAGTTTGGAAGTTGAGTTTCAGTCTGAAGAGGTCCAACTAGCTCATCCTTAATGATAGCAGCCCAAATTAGTACCCCTCCCCCACCAGGCTGGCACCTGACTGAAGAGGTGCCATGTGTCCATTAATGATCCAGCCACAGGCCCATTCATCTGGTCCATGAAGAGTCCTTGCTATTTAATCTGTCCATAAAACCTTTTAAAAATCTTCGGATATTCCTTTGCCCAAAATATACATAAAGCTGCCTAATAATTCTGCACACCTTGATATTAGATGTCATTTATTGTTGCCACACCCTCCCTCATTACACTAATATATTTTACCTGAAAATTATTCAATCCAATGAGCATTCAAGGTCATATGGTTTAGAGTTGGAAAATGTGCATAGAAATAATGATAAAATCTGAATAATTGCCTAATCATTGTGCACGCAGTGTACTTTAATAGGTTGTAATGTTATTTACCTTGAAATCCCATGCTGTAGTGCCTCAGTCCTTTTATTGTGTGGTGGGATGTGCATATTTGCTAAGTGTTCTACATTCACCACTTCATCAGGTAAACCTGTTAATGAAAAATAGTGAAGGTACTGAAAAATTTTAATTCTGCATTTATTTACATTTCAATTCTTCTTTATTATTTAGTATCATCATGTACTAGGCCTGTGTCTGGTTATTCCGTATCATTTGAATGTCCATCAGCATCACGTCTCTCGTAAGGTTCTGGATACTGTGAGGTTTCTTGTTTATTCCTAGCTTTTGGTTTTCCTGTTATTATTTCTAGTAGTTTGAATTTCTCTATTTTTAGTTACAGTTCTAGAATAATTTCTATGCTCGGTCCTCATTTAGTCATGTCTGTTAATGTCTCAGTTGGTTTCACCTGTTTACCTCCACACCTGTTTGTAATCAGTGTCTCTAATATCTGTTCAGTATTCAGTTTCTTTGTGAGGTATTGTTTGTATGTGCAACTCGACTAGGCCTTTTTGTCATTTTTAAGTATTTACCAGACCTTTACCTTCCAATTAGAGTTTTGGCCTCGTATCCGCCTTAGACCTTTTGCACCTTTGATTCTGTCTATTCTGACGTTCCCATGTACCGACTTTTTGCTTGCCCTGTGTTTTTGGATTTTAGATAGCGTTTTTATTGAGCAATATAGCGCTCCGTGCTTGGATCCACGATCTTTGTCTGTGTTTTCATGACAGATACAGGACCCAAGTTCAGGCCATAATTAATATAGCTTGACCCATGAGTTAGACCACTTTGTTTTAGGAAGCATAGATTCAAATAGTTGAGTGGGACATTTTTTTTCAGGACTAGTCTCATGATCCTTCCTTAGCCAACTCCCATTACTTTAGTTTTAAGGATAAAAGCAAGAGAGGCATGTGAAAACTGAAGGGTGAGACTCGTTCAAGGCTACAAATACTGGAATAACCACTATTTAAAACTTTTCAATCCAGAAGGGCATCACTGTATTGGGCTGAATTGGGCAATATCATCAAATATCTGTATCGCGATAAGTGCTACCTCAATAACATGTATACAGCTTTTTTTTTGTAGGTCACTTGATGTCATCTTACAGTTGTTGAGTGATATTCGAATTAGTGGGGGGTCATCTCGGTCAGTGGACAGTCGTTTTGGCCCTTTGCCAGTCTGTAGCTTTGTTGTCCCCGATGTCTGTTGCTTAACCTTTTTCTTATGAACCGCTGTCTTTGAAACTTTCAGGATGGAAGCAACCTTATGCTCATTGTATCCATCTGCTGGCAAAGCCAGAATTAAACCATTCTTTTCCTCACTCAAAGCTTTTCTTTTCAACTTGTCATAGTTACATTTTCATTCAAATTACCTTTCAGGTACTATACTTGCACTGTTTTTGTCATCCAGCTGGTCCTATTTCAAGAGGATAGTGATGACCAAAGCAGTGTTTTATTTTACTTTTACGTGTTAAATTAGATTTGGTTCAGGTAATCACCTAATCAGAACCTCATTTAGTAAATAGATGTGTGCCTGTGTTGGAATTTAACAGACACGAATGGAGTGGCTGCCATACATGTAGAGATGCCGATTTAAGAAATATTTGGTCTCTTAATTTTTTCAGAGCTGTATATTGTTATCGAGGTAATTGGGTCCATTTATAAAGTCACAGATGAGAGTATTTAGAGCAAAGAAGACAAAAATAAAGCCAAGAATATAAACATTCCATAAATGCAAAAATTGTAGTTGACCTACTAACATACAATGTTCGTTAAACCCCACCGCCATGATGAGACATTCCTTTTACAATACAACACAATACGACACCATGCTCACAGTGTGTCATCTGCCTGGCATACTTGAATTCAAGAGCACACTTGTGCCAGTGGCCAATGGAACCTTTGCCCATTAAAGTCGGTTACGACACCAAACTGCAGTCAGGTCAAGATCCTGGAGAGGACGATGGCCATGCTGATGAGCGTGCCAGAGATGGTTTACGACGATTTGTGAAGGAATTCTTCACATGTACACATACCCACTGTTCAGACAGAAAACACCACATTAGTTTAACCATTTATTAGAAAACACATGCACAGGTGTTTACATGCAAAATATTGGCATTAGGTTCTGCTCCTCTGGGGTAATGCGTTGCCATCACATTCTCATGTATACGGTACTACCAACAATAACATAACATTGATATCATTAATGCAATGCCCATGTCAATGAGCAAGGTACGCAGTACTGATCCCCCCACAAGGAACGCACAACTAAAAAGGTGGAGGCAGGGGTGGTCAGTGGGTGTGCACCCGCATGCTAGTACAACCATCAACATCCGACTGAGTGAGTAACCTGACGATTAAATAGACAGGTAGACAATCTGATGATTAATAAACACTGTCAGCCACTTGCGGAAATGTGTGCACCCTGGTAATAATGGACTTTTTCACCACTTACGGAGCACTTGCTGTGAAAAGAGGCAAACATGCCGATAGCCTATGTAGATCTCGGACGGGATACTTCAATCAGTCGTTACCAAGCTTTTTACTCACAAGTGTTCAATCCTTGGACAATAAAATGGACGAACAACCCCCTTGGATTAACTTCCATTGTGACCTGTTGTGTGCTTGCATTTGTTGAGACCTGGCTAGTCCCTATGGTGCTAGTCCCTATCGACCAGTAGGACAGAACTTCAGAGTCAGGTAAACATACAGTAAGGTGAAGGGGTCTGCAGTACTTGCTGCAATACTTTCTACACTGGTCACCAGATCTGGAGCTACTAACTATAAAAGCATGGCATTTCTACCTTCCTTGGGAATTCAGCTCAGCCATAATCACAGCAATTTACATACCCCCAGCAGGTGGATTTAACACGCACGCTGGAGGACCTATTAAGAGAAATGAATGGACTAGAGGACGTTCACCCTGAGGCAGATTTTTTGTTGTTGTTGACTTCAACAGGGCAAATTTAAGGAAAGTTTTGCCGAATTGCCACCAGCACATTAACTTTGCTATCTGTAGGGATCAGACTCTTGACCATTGTTATACACAAATACAGAAAGGTTACAAACCCCTCCCCCACCCAGGCTTTGGTATGGTGGGATCTTCTCCCTTCCTACAGACAATGCCTAAAACAGGATCAACTGGTTTTACGGGTAATGCAATGCTGGAATGAGGATTCCATCACCACTCCCCAAGACTGCTTTGAAACAACAGATAGGCAGACGTTCTGTGATGCAGCCCATGGGGACGTTGCTGAATAGACAGACTGTCTCAGCATATAAAGCCCTGGGTTCACTGTAATGAGCATGGTCATCTGCCTATAGTTCTGGGGACCTGGAGGCCTGGTGAAGATCCAGATATGACCTACAGAAAGCCATCAGAGATGCCAAAAGAGACTACAGGGAAAAGTTAGAGTCTATCTTCATTCTACACACTCTATCATTTCGGCTAGTTTACATTATGTATTTTGGTGCTATATTTTTGCTTTATATACAGTATACAGCTCCAGAATTGTTGTTCTTTTGTAGTGGTCTCTTAATTTTAACTCTTCTGTTCCTGGCTCAAAACCTTCCTTTTTAACTTTTTTGGAAAGGAAAGAATAAGGTGATGGGGTCTCTACATTTTTTCTCGGAGCTGTATATATCTCCATTCTTAATGCGCATATGCCATTTGACATTAGATTATATTCAACTTTATTGTCATTGAACAGTACAAGTACAGTACATGCTGTTAGTATCTAACCAGAAGTGCAAATAGAAGAGGGCAGAAATGTACAAGTATTTACAAGTATTAAGTATAACGTATGTTACAAGCGTGATGTATAGATTTGCAATGAATGCAAATGCAAGTACAAATGGCAATTCTAGACGGGCAAGAACGCAAATTGAAGGAGCATGTGTAACGGAGATGTAGGGATAGCAGCAATGGGGTTCCCGAGGTAGATGTGTACACGTACATTCTTATCAGACTTCGTAAAGTAGTACAAGGAGAGTAGAGCAACAAAGTCCCTGAGAGGCAGTACTAAGCGATCGGTTGGTGGGTATGGTGAATGTCGGATACAGTGCTAAGTAGGGTTACAGTAGTAGGGAAGAAACTGTTCCTGAGGCTGTTGGTGTGGGAACAAACAGACACGTCACAAGAATTTCATTATTCAGAGTGATGCTGTGTTATTCGGAGCATTTGATTAATAAATACTTTGAAATTATTACATTTACTCTCATATTGACTCTCTTGTACCATGTCATTTAATAACTATATTCAATCTAAGAGTAGAATTCAGTCAATAGAAATAGGGCATCGTTTCTGTCCACCTGCAAAATCTGTGCCCCCGGTCAACTGAGAGGAATTGTTCCAATAATAACTAAATATATACTGTTATTGCATCTCTCTAACAAAATCATTTAACATGTTTATTTCATTGTAGGGTAGATTTTCTTATAATAAACAATAGCGGCACTGTTTATGTCAGCCACTGATGAAATATGTGCCCCCTGCCAAATCAAGATGCATTGTTCCAAAAATTACTAAACATATAATGTTATGGTATTTTTTGTAATCGTTATGTGGCTTGACAATCTCTGTGTTTGTATCTCCATATGTGATTGCATATGTGATGTGTGTGAGTGTATGGTAATGGTGTCACCTACGCTGGCAGGCGTCGGGGGTAAATGAAGAGACCCAAGTGGAGCGGTTGTAGACGGGTTGAATTAGGGATCCGTTGTTAAGAAAAAAATCTAAGAAAGAAAGTCCGTCACCATATAACAAACAGACTCGAGGGCGCTCTTCGGACCACTTGTCTGCAAACTATTATTTCTAGTATCTCACTGACAGTGTCCCTCTGAAAGTGTTATTCACCTCTCTCTCGATGTCGCCTTCTGCCTCACGAAGCGTTTCACCTTTTTCCTCTCTTACGTACGGCCACCTACCTGCTTATATTAGGATAAAAGGATTTCAGGTGAAAGAGTTCCCAGAAGCCTTCCCGTCATGTGTTGTCACAAGACCGACATGGCTGATTCTATGTGGGGCCCGGTGTTTTCTTTAGACGAAATGCTAACTGTCACATCTATGAGTTGTAGACAGGAGGCCATCCTAAGAGGAGGGCTTGACTGGTGATGAAGAGATTCCATTGGTAGCCACCCGAGAGGCGCTAATTGCCAGCCAAAAGGAGGACGCGACCCTTGTAAGTGTTTTCGTCCGTTCTTACTCCTGAAGCAACAAAGCAGACGAAGGTAGCTTACTTCGTGGAAAATGGACTACTGCTGACAAAGTGGATTGTCCATAGCCCAGAGAGTGAATGGAGAAGTGCAGTTCAGGTTGTAATTCCTAGGCAGTATTGTAGGCGATGTGTTGTTGTCGCTAGCATATGAGTATGGTCGGGTCACTTAGGAATCACCAAAACATACAACAGTGCCCTTAGACATTTATTTTTGCCAGAATCAAAGTCAGATTTTGCTTGATATTGTCATACATGTCATGTGAGCCAAGTTACAGGAAAGCCAATTCAAGTAATGGCACCAGCTCTGCTTCATCCCATTCGAGCGGGTGATAGTGGATTGTGTTAGCCCGTTCCTGAACACCAAGTCCACAATAATGTGCTGTGCTACAAGATATCCAGAGGCAATCCCTATTCTGAAAATTACCTCCAAAGCTGTTTTCAAAGCTTTGATTGAGTACTTCTCTACTTTTGGTCTTCATAAAAAGTGCTACAGACAGACCATGGAACACACTTTCTCTCTAATCTCTTTGAGAGCGTGTTGAAGTCCCCGTCCATTTCACACAAGGTGTCCAACACGTATCATCCAGAGACTCAGGATGCTCTGGAACACTGGAACCAGACCCTTAAGGTTATGTTACCGAAGTATTGCATGGACCTAGAGAAAGATTGGAGTGAAGGTGTGCCTTTGTTTTGTTCGCCGTCCATGAAACTGGGCAAGAATCTCTTGGGTTCAATCCGGCTGATCTCATCTTCGGTCGTACTGTCCGAGGTCCATTGGAAGTGTTAAAAGAGCAGTTTATGTCAAACGAAATTTGTCCCCCACCAACAAGTGTGTTAGACTATGTGTGTCAACTCCGTGAGTGCTTGCCAAATGCACAGGCCCTAGCTAAAGAGCCCCTTTCCTTATCCCATACAAAGACGAAGTGTCTTTATGATAGAAAAGCTGTTTGTTCTTTTCTCCCCGGTTTTGGTTTTGTTGCCAGTTACTGGTTCATCGCTTACTGCCCGTTTCTCCGATCCGTGGTTGAAAGTAAATTAAGTGAAAATCCCTGACTGCAGACGCCCCTCTCGCATATGCCACCTCATCATGCCTCCCATAGTCTCTTCAGCGATGTCCCTAGTCGCACCAACATGTTGAAGCATGACATTAATGCTGCTTCAGATCCTCAGGTTGGCCTCCTCCTAATTTAGACCAATAAAATATAAGTTTCCTTTTTTCAATTACCGCATTCTAACTCCATTAAACTGAAATCTGTCAATAATTCGACACAAAGTACCATACAATACATTCTGGTGATTCAGTAACTTTAATAAACATTTCAGTTAAAAATAGAACACAATTTACAATTACGTTTTAAATTTACAATTTAAATATACATTTAAATAATGAAAATGATCATATTGTCTCATCTTTGATTTGTCTTAGTCTCATCTGGCCGCAAAACATTTTCCCACATCGCTGCTTGTTCACTCATTCTTTCCAGCAATACTCCAGACATGCTTTAAGAAACTACTTTTGAGTAATAAGCCTCTTTCGCAACATGTCACTTAACAATAATTGATTTTAAGTTTCAGTTTTTTTTCAAATAAAATATCAAAAGGTCACATTTGAATGTATCATTTGTAATTCAGTTATAGGAAAGAATTGGTCAGTGGTGTGAATACATCATTTCGTATACAGGAACACCCTGTTGAGTATAGGTGTTTTAAAGCATGCGGCAATGTAACAGTTTCGTTCTGTCTCATTTACGGAAAGTTGACCTGTTGCATCATAGCTAGTTATTATGGGGTTTAGTAGTCTAACATGAAGTTATTTCTGTGCTGAAAATACTTGCTCTTCTCTCTCAATCGCTTATTTTTTTTTAAATAACAGATTTATGAAAGTTACACTTCTAGTCGGTGTGTGTCACTGTCAACATTTAAATTGCATTTATTTCATATTATACATGCTGTGTCTGGAGTGTAGAATTTACAGAAAAGTAGTGATTTCAACCACTTACAAATGTAATGCATTTAAAGGTGAAATACGTGTTGATTGCTGCTGCTTTTGGTACTGGGTGCCACAATGTTCAGGTGTTTACTCATTTCAGTTACATTCTTAACTATATCAGTTACAATTTTCAAAGTGCAATGTATTTATAATAAACTACACAGTAACAATGAAAACAGAATATGGCCAGATTTCCATGAACATTACACAGTCGTTGAGTTCGTTCTGTATTTTAGATTTGATTGAGCTCGAATTCAGGCAACCAATCTACCAGAAGGGGTTGCTAGAGCAGTATGTCCATAGGCTCCCCTGTTCGCCCATCCCTCCCCTAAAATCGAACAGTGCTGAAACAATTTGCACTAACTTTTGCATGAATTTATCTTATTCCAAATTACATTAATAACCAATTGAGTTTATGCACCAATTTAGCAATGTAATTATGTGAATTAAAACTTTTTTAATTAGCATTTAATCCAGACCTAGTGATTAAGGCTGACATATTGCTGACCATGCTATGGACAGCTGCAGTCATTGAACGTTTAGTAAAGGTGTGTTCAACCAATGAAAGAGGGCAACACGTAGGTTATATACTAAGCAATAGACATAACATGATCAACATTTCTCACTATGTTAGTTAAATATATTTTAATACCCAATTAGGTCTGCAAATGATCACTTCAATTAAACTGGACAGATATAGGATTGAGCTAATAATTTTTTGTCAACTCAATAAGTATATTGATCTTCCATTTGGTTCATGATTTAGCTAACTTCTCAGTCCTTGAACTGAAGTGCATTTCAGATTATTACGTTCATACGTTGACTAATTTCAGTCATCCACTCGGCACTGAATAAACAGCACCGCCCCAATCTCCCCTTGGTTTGTGAAGAGCGATCCATAGCAGAGCGCCGGGCTCGATTGACACTGTCTGCTGATCTGCTACTGCGGCTGGCTCAGAATAACAAGGCTGTTCGCTAATACCCGTCTATCAGGGCTTTCGCCGAAACACTGAGCGAAGAGAATCCAAAAAAGCCAACAAGGCAGGCAAGAACGCCGCGCCTCCGAAGTCCGCACCCCAGGATGGCTTCGGGAGACCTTTACGAGGTAGGCTACTGTGAAATCATGTCAATTGGAAATAGGCTACTACGACGAATACAGGAATTAGGAAGTAAGGGGAGGTCCTCGTTTATGGAGAAAAAAACTGTCCTAAAGCCCTTTAACAGGCGAAACTAACCAGCCCTTCCGAGCTCAAGAAGATAGGGCTCGTCTTTCTTTCGATATGCTACTTTTGTATCGGGTAAAAATGGTACATAGTTTGGAGTGTACGATACGATCATGAAACGTAAACTCCCTGTCCGTCGCGCGAGTTGAAAGTCGTGATAAAGTGACAGGACTAAACGGACATGGTGAATAGGTCCAGACGATGGTTAGGATAAGGTGCGCATTCCAGATGAAAGACTGTTTATGAGCAAATATTTTGTTTAGATGTGTGGCATTTTGTCTTTTTAAATAGGCCTACTAAAATATGTAACAACATTCGTTCGTAGAGACGCTTCGCTAGAGTTCTATGTCAAACTGGGTGATGAATTTGACGTGCCAAATTGTGCGCCTCTACAATTCCGGGGCGCAAAGTTGCCAAAATGTTGGGTGTTGATGGGTGAAATAGCCAGGTGGGTGAAATAGCCATGATAACGCGGACATTGCATTACTTTTATTGGCATATATTGGCCGGTTGACGGTGGTAAGTCGCCACTTAGGTCTGTCTTGGAAACACTTGTTGTGCTTATTGTTTTGCTGACAATGTTGCTGACTCCAACTCTATTGGGAGAGTTATGGCGACCATGTTTCAGTTTCTTTCCACGGGGACTTCGACCAGTAGCACAACAACGTAATTGATTGCAGTGTCAGTTTCCCTAATTTCTAATCGCTTAGGTAGATATGCCTCGCACTTGGACCAGGCTTTGCTACAGTAGGAACAGTCTTAATGTGATGCTTCGTGACAGGTTGACTTGGTGTAATATATCGTCTCTGTTCTTGATTTATCCACTGTGTATCTTCTATAATTCCAAGACCATTTGTAAGAACAGTAGTTCCTTTAATTAAAAAATAAATAATCTATTATTTAAATAAATGTGTAACGTCTTGAATTAATCCAGGGTGTTCGGAGGCATCATGTCTATTTCATTCAGACAGGTGTGTGGCCTGGTGTCAAAGGTCTAGCATTTCCTCTGTCCCATTGAGAGAGCATAGTCAAAAAATAAATTAAATGTTTTATAAACAAAGATTCATTTTTAAATTGTAATGTCATTTCTTTATAAATTGCTATTTAGACTGCCTGTCAGTCTGGCTTATGTTTGATATCCTGCCTTAATAGCTTCCCTAAATAGGAATGTATTTGATGTACTTGTGTTTAGCCTACTGTTACAAGACACTTTTGTTGTACATGTTGAAATGTGTAGTATCCTTGACTGCACCAGACAAAATATCTGATCATTGTGGTGGGATCCAAATGGTAGTGGCAGCAGTGTGCAATAGGAGATTCAAGGTAAAACATATGTTGATAGTATTTTGTTCATGTGCAGAAAGTTCAAAGAAAAGCTGGATCTACAGCCACTCCTGTTTTTATTTTACAATGACACTGTGCCGCATGTTACTTTTGGCCAGGTTGATGATGACGCTGGTCCAGAGCTGTGAGCTTTTTTCTGCTCTTTACTGTTGTAAATGAAACATATGTTTTCTTCACATATAGTGTTTAAAATGCTGTCATATTTTATTAGCTAAAGTCACTTGGTTACATTGTTTCAATATTGCTTTGAGAAATAGTTCAGTCTGTTTGGATTTTGAACTAATGATCACAGTTTACCGTGTGTCAATTTAATAGCTATGTTGTGATATATGTTACAAGTTATATATTATCTTTTAGATCTACATATTGGATAACAAACTTACACATACACAGAGTTACACATTCAGTCTACAACATTTCATGGCATTTAGAAAGGTCTCACAGACAATTTACACTAAAAGCTGTACACCTGTGTTTAGTAATGAAGAAGACATGTTAAGGAAGCAATACAAACAACATTTAGTATTGTATTTATTGTTCTACAAAGATCGATTCATAAAGATAGATACATTTCATTAAAGTGTTGTTGTCAGTATTCGTTTTAGTATTGTGTAAGTAATGAGATCAGATTATTAGAAAATGTTATTACTAATGTATTCAGTTATTAATAATGATTTCAGGTGTGATCATATAAGCGTGCGATTTGTGATATGATGTTATCAAGATAACATTTTATTTCTCATATGCTTCTTTAAAATCAGGTGTCCACTAACAGTGAAGTTCTTATTTCTAGGTCTTTTTTTTCACAAATGCAGAAATAAACAAAATACAAAATGTACACTGCTCAAAGAAATCAAGGGAACATGTAATCATCACAGTACAACACCAAGTCAGTTAAACTTAAGGGATATCAATTTGTCCAATTAGGAAGCATAGGCGATTGTGAATCACTGTTTTGATGCAAATGAAAGTGACAACATGTGCACTGGAGAGACAAGTAAGAGAGGCACTAAGGCAACCCCCAAAAAGGAAATGGTTTTGCAGGTGGTGGCCATAGACAACTGCTCTCTCCCTATCCATTCTGACTGATTCTTCTCCAGTTTTGCATTTTGTTAGTGTCCATGTCAATACTGGTAACTGCAGCCCCTTTCAGGTTGCACAGGTAGTCCAGTCCCTCTAGGATGGCACATCCATACATGCCTTCGCAAGAAGGTTTGCTCTGTCCCCCAGTACAGTCCCAAGAGCCTCTCATCAGAGGCATGACTAGATGTTGTCAGGAGTGCATACAGGCACGTAGGGGCCGTACACAATACACTACGCGTCCCATTATGAGCTGAACAGTTGAAGGAGCCTTACATTTCAATTGTTTACTTAGATTTTCGGTGTCAGTTTGAATCCAGCCCTCAGTTGGTTGGTGATTTTGGTTTCCACTCACCATGGTTACATAATTTTGTTCTCGAATTACACAATGTGCAGTAAAGATTTTGATCTTTAATATATTTAGTTAATTGAGACCTAGTGTCTTTCAGAATCCGCTTTAAGCTGAATTAATCTGTTAGTACTTATACACATAGCCTACATTTCCTCAATGTAATGTTGCTCCTACTGATATATATCATATCAGGACAAAAAACACAAAATGCACATCAAGTAGATGTAAAATTAATACAATGTGTGGTGAGCATGTAAGATAATAGAAAATTCATTTACAGTTAATATACACATTTACAGATGTAAAGTTCCAATCTAATTGTGGGGATATTAGTAGTTATGGGTTCAATATAGTGCAGCTGAAGTTAACAGTTTGAAAGTTTCTTGATGTTGTGAGCATAGTCTTGCACGTTTCCCTGTCACATATTCGGGTTCTGAGGGCCATGTCAGAGGGAAAGAAACTATTCAGGTGGTGGGATTGGTTGACCTCTTTTTGCTGGCCCCTGTCTGCCACAGCAAACTTTTTGGAACAGTGGGTAATCAGGGTGGCAAAAGTCAGTAAGGATCTTACTTGAACGATTCCTTGTCTTGGAGTAATGCGTTGAGGTTTACCTTTGCAGTGGGCAGAGGGTTATGGAGTTAGTGTGGGTGGATTCCACAATTAATGCATGGAGATGTTTTAGAATTCACTGAGAGAAGGAGATTTATACATTTTTCTTCAGCTGTCTCAAGTGGTACATTGAGCTTCAGAGAACATTAGGACCACCTCTATGGGGGCTTACAAAAATGTGTCCTAAGATTAAACATTTCTAGTTGACAGAACGAGCAGTCGATTTTATTGTCAAGTGGAAAAGCTTCTCTACAATCGGCTTTTACGGTGTAATTGTCCCTTCTGACATGAGCGATGGCTGGGCAAGCAATATTGCTGGGCATTGCAGAATATTACACTTCTTTGCCTTAAAAAGACTTTGTGTATCTCTATACACTTGCCATCACCCTGTGTCCACCTTATTTTACAGATGATGTGGTATGATTCAGATCATGAGCCGTTCCAAGCCTTCTCCATATTTTATTTTATTCCCATTATTCTTGTACAGGTTGGTCTTAGATTCATCTGTCCAAGGAATACTGTTCTAGAACTGGGCTGGCTTTTTTTAGATGTTAAACAGCCAAAATAACCAATCTTGTATCAGTGTCTAATTATTTCCGGACCTAACTGTATATCATGCATGTGTTGCATGCACGCGCACACACACGCACGCAGATGCAGACAAATCTGGGAACGAAAATATTCCTTCTGTTCCTCACTCAAAACCTTCCTTTTCAATTTTTTTGGAAAGAGAAAGTTGCCGTGGTCTCGTAATGTTTTCCAGAGCTGTATACAATATGTTGTACATCCAGCCCAAAACCTGTCCCAAAAGGTCCCAGACTGCAAATTTGGCCATGTTTACAACAACTTTTCAGACTAAATATCTATTACTTACTATGAATTTTCTGCTGATTGGAAATGAAAAATTCCAACAGTATTGGATAACATGGAGAAGTTGGCAAAGTGAGGACAATGTCCATGTGTTGTATCACTAAAAGACTGATTATCTGCTGCCTTCTGACTCTCCAGCTGGTGGGTGGTCATTGTCAAAAGAAGTATACAATGGTCAGGCCCACCATTGGCCTGCAAGAAGCAGCTAGTTCATGGGAATTATGCAAACTCTCCACAGCGCACGTCTCTGTAATTATCTCTCCTCTTACTGGTTATAAGCAAGCTGACACTTTCAGCATAGACCCCCATTTAGGCTCTAAATGATACACTGTGTAACCGTTATATACAGACTTGCAAAGTTACAATGTGGAGTAGCTCTGTATTTCTTTCCTTATTGCACCAGCCAATCACTGTCTGGTAATGGATTCTCTGGCAGTCAAACAGCCATTCAGGCTTAGTGTTCAACTATGCGGTAATGGGCTTGATGGGAGGCTGTGTGTGTATATGTGAGTGTCTGGCCAGTCGGGATTTTCTACTTTCAGACCCGAATCTGCTTGATCTTTCCTGTGTGGTCAGTGCTTTGTTGCTTCTTTTCTTCTAAACACAGGAACATGTAATTAGATTAAACTCTCTGTGTACTCACCAACACACACGTATTGCCCCTTGCACCTCCAAGTGAGGGCTAACTGTGAGGGTGATACTCTTTGAATATAGAAATAGGGAGAGATCCGGGGAACGGACGCATCACATGTGGCCTGGACCCTGGAGGGTGTTCTATAAGAACCAGGCAGCGGGGTCCGATGGCGGCCTCACTGTAGTGCTTTTGGAGGTGTGGGTTTGGGCGCTGGAATCCCGAGCAATCCCAACGCCCTCCGTCTCTTGGCAGTTTTTCTCCCTCCTTGGCTCCTGTGTCGCCCGGGCAGATCAGCGGTGAGGGTAGGTGTGGCCCTGGTCTCGTGACAATGGCGTCCTCCGCTTCATCCTGATCGTCCAGCAAAAAGTCGGTGCTTACATTTTCAGAAAATGGGCAGGGACTCTGATGTCCTATTTTAAAGGGGAAGCTTATCCCACTGTTGGATTGCAAGGGCAGAGAAGAGTTTTCACTGGGCTGAGTGGGAGCCGAGAGACTAGAGTTGAAAGAACGAAGAGCTCAGATAGAGATGCAGGGTTTGAGCACTCAAGCTGGGAGATACCCTTTGTAGGTGAGCATCATGGTGCTTCAACTGGAAATGACATATTATGGTGTTTACATATTATGATCTGTGCCTTTTAATATTATTCATATGTTAAAGGTATCTGTGCCTGTCTCAGAGTTTATTCAAATAAAGATGCTGTTCTTAGTCGAGGGGACAAAAGATTATCCAGACAGTAATTCAATTTTGTTTGATTATTGCGAGCAGTGGTTGATATTGATACAATTTGAAATAGTTAACTGTGACTGATTGGCAAAATCTTTCTTTTAGTATGAGAAAGATCTCAGACAGTCTGCAAAGATGATTTAGACCTATTTGGAGCAGACACCAGTAGGATCCTTTATTCAGTAGGATCACTGTGAGAGGGAAAATAAATAAAAATGTCAAAGAGGAGTTATGATGAAACCTGCAAGAAGAACTGCTTAAAACAAACTACTGATTTGTTTAAAAAAAATATTGTTTAAAAAAAATAGTTTGTATAGTTATAAGCCACGGTAAGATACCCAAGTACAAGAGCTCCTTGAGCCTTTATCTTTCTTTCAGAAGAACATGGTGGAACTCTATTTATTGTCATAACCTTGCAGAACAATTTGGCAGAAATGTCTTTGTTTCAGGCGACAGTCTTAGTTTCAGGCGACAATGCAGCTGCTTGACAAGATGCCGCTAAAGGAACTTTGAGGCCTTAGTTCTCAATCTTATAAAATAAAAATCACCTGTGAGAAATGAAACCTCTCCCCTTTAAGATCAACAGTAATTTAGGAAAAGAGTGACATTGCTAAATCAACAGTTTACAGATAAAATATGCTATTGGGAAGATAGAACCATTACTTCAAAAGAAATAACTAGACATGACATTAATGAGACAAGACATTAATGAGCGCATCTAGTTCAGTCAGGGAACCCTTCAACTGATGTCAGGATTGCTCCAACCACCGTTTTAAGATTTCCAAATCTAATATGGATTAATTAAAAATATCTATTTAAGTCAGTCAGGGTACTCACTTGCTTTGCTGATCTGCTGGCGTCTTAGCTTTTGTTAGTACTGCATACCTTGCTCATTGCCATAGGTATTGCTATTATAGTGCTTGTAAACATTTATTGGGGATCCTGTAAACAAATGATTAATGGAGATACAGTTGTGCTTAAAAGTTTGCATACCCTTGAAGAATTGGTAATATGCACTGTACCATTTGAAAAGAACACATCTATTTTATTTCTTATGGGATTCACATTCAACTGTAGGTCATACCAGAATGGCACAGTCATAAAACAAAATATGGCAACAAAGAAAACATTTAAGTCTAAGAGGACCCCATGCGCAACAGTAGAATGTGCAGTAGAATGCAAATGGTCTGCCAGTATTTTCTGATGACATGCTGCATTCATCTTTCCATCAATTTTCACAAGATTCCCTGTGCCTTGAGAGCTCCCCCCCCCCCAAAAAAAACCCATCAGTGAGCATACCATCATGCTTCACAGTGGAGATGGTATTCTGTTCACTGTTGGCCTTGTTGACCACTCTCCAAACATAGTGCTTATGGTTGTGACCATAATGCTCAATTTTGGTCTTGTCAATCCAAATTACAGTGTACCAGAGGCTGTGAGGTGTTTCCAGTTATTGACGGGCATATTGCAACCGGGCATTTTTTGTGGCATTGGCGCAGTAAAGGCTTCTTTCTGGCAACTCGACCTTGCAGCTCATTTTTGTTTAGTTATCGTCGAATTGTGCTCCTTGAAACAACCGCACCGTCTTTTTCCAGTGCAGCCTGTATTTCTCCTGAGGTTACCTGTGGGTTTTTCTTTGAATCCTCAAACGTCCCACTTTTTAATACGTGATTGAAAAGTTCTGTCTGGCATTTGCAAGACTTTTGATTACTTTATATATCCTTTTCAATATTTATTAAATTGTCTTTTGACAGTTCTGCTCCCCATTGCTAAGTATCCTGCCTGCTCAGTGCATCCACATGAGAGCTAACAAACTAATTGACTATACACGGACACTAATTGTAATTTAAAAAGCCACAGGTGTGGAAAATTCACCCTTAATTGCTATTTTTGACACCTTTTGTGTCTGTAACAATGCCTAACATTCAAATGTATGTAAACTTTTGATCAGGGCCATTTGGGAGATTTCTTTTTTCATAATGATTTAAAAAGGAGCCAAACAACTATACAGGGTTTTTTTGCATGATCAGTCATGTTTTCAAAATTTCACATTGCAAACTTGAGCACAACTGTATAAATGTTTCCTAACATTGTATGGCTTCCTAAAGAAGTCAATGTGCCGATAAATATGGCGACCAATATTGATGAAAGACAACTCACGCTTTCATATAAATGAGCCTTTTTTTATATGATTTCGTTTAATGAAGTGCAATAGAGACAACATTTCGAACCACTGTAAAACCAACCAAAACGAGTCATTAGTACATCCCCTTGAACATCAGGAAGGTTTCATGGCCTCCTGCTTCTCCTTAGGACTTCCTCTTCCGTTGTCTATAGAGGCTGCAAAATAAATGGGATTGTATTGTTATTTACTTTATATGTAATTCTAAATGTATATAATTAGACATTTTGTTTTTAAATTGTCAAGACTCCAACCAAAAGTCATAGTTTTCCTCTCTTACTGGCTCGCATGACACTCCATACTAATGGATCATGTGTAGAACTGACAGGATCCTTTAAACCTTTTACCTAAAATACTGTTAAACTTGACTGCAAAAAATATTCAATGGCTACCTATACTGTTCACATGGTCCTCGTTTTGCACTAACCCTTTCGCTCTGACTTTGTCTGTATTTGTCTGTATGTGTAACTGGCCCATAATCTGCATTACTCAAACTGGCAAATAAAACAAACACACGCGCACACACACACACACACACACACACACACACACACACACACGCATGCATGCTCAGTCACACACACTGTGCTACTTGTTAATCATCATGTTGCCTTTTGACCTTACCCCCACCTATATTTACAGTACTTATATCTTGTACTACTCCCTGTTGATAGCCAAACTGTTTCTGTTATTTGATATCCATTGTGTACATGTTCATTAAATTACGATTTTCTGTCTTTTTATCATTAATTTGTATCTTCTGCCCCAATATCTTCTTCATACTTTCTAACTCTTTAAGTGTTTGGAAAAGAACCCGTAAGTAAGCATTTCAGTTTTGGTCTACACCTGTTGTTTACGAACATGTGTCAAGTAACATTACTCTTTTAATAATATGAGCCTACTGGAAGTAACTCTGGTCAGCTGGTTTATTAGAAGCTCTTTTCCAATCTATTAGCATCATTTGTATAATCAGTTGAGATTTTAAGTTGAACTGGGAAATCTCTTAACACTGAGCCAACACCGCAATATCTAACGGAACCTACACAGTGTACATTGATTATATATTGACAGATGTCCCTGATAAATATGTTTCAAGTTGTGTATTTCGGATAGCTATTAATGTCCAATATCCTGTTTCATGTATGTAGAGATATCATAATTCAGAGGACCAAACTTTACATGATCAAAAAGACATTTAATGAACCATCACTCTAACAAGACCTATACATACCATAAGAACTTTAACGCCAAGCTGGCACTCGAGCAAGTCACTAGTTTTTTTTTACTCTGTTGCAGATTGGCATACTCCATATCAAACAATAAGAGAAGAGAACCGAAAATGTATGCATTCTCTCCTCTTTAGGAGAGTACCACATTACTTATATGTAAACATGTACTATCTTCTACTTCTACTGTGCTGTGATGTCCAAATTTGTAAAATAGAATAGGCGATGTAATCACACTCCAACTGATCAAATATACTGACTATTTCTTGAAAAAAAATTATTAATGCTTGAAGTGAAATTTATCAATTAATTTCCATAAAATGTTAAACATAACCTACAAATACAGATTCAAATATATAATTATTATTGTAATATACTTCTGTTGACCTTCTTTTACAACTTCTCAGTTAGCGGACATTCTTTAAACATGCCCTAATGGCATGTTACATCAAATGATATCCCCATTGGTTTTTATATAGGCCACTATGTAAGGGGTTATTAGAAAATAAATGCATGTTGTGGCTGTAACCAAGCACTAATTAAAAAAGGTTGATATAAAACATTTATAAAAATATATTTTATATATTTATATTTGTAAGCATTGTATTAAAACACAAAAAACATGCATAGCATTAACATGGTCTTTATTGTAAAAAAGGATATTGCTATTATGTGTGTGTGAATGAATATTTAAAGTCTTATTGAGGGGTTCCTTCCCTACATTGTCCCCACATGGCAGCCTATAGGGTCTTATCTCCTGTCTACAGTGGATGTGGCCCTACTCTATCTTCCACGAGCAACGCATTACAGAATGTAGTTTTAGGAATTGACACTCCCCTGAAGCCAATAAACATAAGTATTTCATGAAGTTGGCATATAAAGACTAGTTGTGCTAGTCTAGAGTAGTCTGAGATGTTTAGCTTTATTTTGAGATGAAATGGGATATGCTGCCTTAAAGTTATCAGAATTGGTCAGCTTATGTTGCCTTGAAGTTATCAGAGTTGGCCAGTAATTTTTGCCATTTTGACAAATGGGGATTATGGGCCAGTTTCACATACACAGATTAAACATCAAGCACTATAAAACAAACTCAATGTAGATTTTCCCATTGAACTTAGGAAGTGCTATGGGGTTCTGTCTGTCTTGTAGTGTAAGTGACTCTAGGGGAAAAGCAAATGATTTAGTTAGCCTTGACACATGTTATTTCCCATTAGAGATCATTCTGTTCAGTCATTGAGTGTCTACGCATGTGTGCTGCCAAACATTATGTCCCATCAGGACCAGATCTCATGTTGTGAAAATATGCAGAGCCTTGAAAAAGTATTCAGACTTCTGACCAATTCTCTTATATGACAGAGTTATGACATTGCACCAATGCCCCAAAATAAAGCTGTCACCTTCCAGAATCCTCCAGGGGCAGCGCCTCACCCGCACAGCTGCCTCCCACTGGGGACCTTGTCAAGGGAGATATTTAAATGCTCCCATGGAGCAGCTTGGGACCAAAGGGAGAAGGGAAACACTTTATTCTGACAGTGTTAATTTTTATCCGTAAATGCGCTACTGATTAATCATTAACATTTGAATTATCTACTAACCCTTACCTTAAACACTATCGTAAACCAAACCCCAACCATTACCCTAAACTTTATTCTAAACCTAATTCTAACCTTAGCAAGCAGTTGCTTATCAACAGATCGTTGAAAGTGTATTGATAGTTTAACTATTAATAGAGGAATAAAGCCTGGAGACGGAAGGAGCAGAGTCTGAAATTGATTTGGAAGCACACTCCCATCCCTCCAAAACTGCTGCTGTGAGGCTACCACAGATGACACCACCTCACCATAGGAGAGCGGTTTGTTTGGTTCAGGTTTTTCCCTCTCCTGCCACCATAGGTTGGAGCCTGCACACTGGATAAAAACAGCATTCCCTAGTGGTCCCATCAGCGGGTTGTATTATAAATGTTTTTTCTTTGAAGACCAGACTGGTGTAAGGTAGTCGGCTCCCTCTTTTGGCTGCATGTTGACATGATTTGGCAATAATTAGGGCGTTCGGTTACAGAAAAATTGTGTGTTATTTATCCCAATTCAATAACAGGTTGAAGAGTAGATATTGAATGTGGCCGTATATCCTTGTCATATATGATTTTATATTCTTATTACAGCTTTTTAACAAAAAATTATATGGTAATATTTTGCTCAGATTTATATTAAATTTAAATATTATGATGTGCATTCCTTTATTCCTTTATACTTAATAAAAAGTATTTATAATTTATTTTATTTTCATTGCAAATTCTGAAAGTCACATGTCATACCTCTGTCTTCCCCAAGGTGGAGCGGATTGTTGACAAGCGGCGAAACAAGAAGGGCAAGTGGGAGTACCTGATCCGGTGGAAGGGCTACGGAAGCAAGGAGGACACCTGGGAGCCGGAACATCACCTGCTGCACTGTGAGGAGTTCATTGATCAGTTCAACAGCCTACACCTGTACCCTGGACACAAGCGTTCCAAACCCCCCAAGCTGCCACCTGGGCTGACAGGGGGACCTGGGAGGCCAGGAGAGGCCCCAGGTGTGGGGGGGACACGACTTCTCAACAACCGTCCAACTGCCCTGGACAGTCCTAGAGGTCAGACAGAGGCACGCAAGAAGAAAAAGATTAGTGGTAGTTCAATGGCAGAGATGGGTTCGGTGCCAGTAGGAAGGATTGGTGAGGGTTTGGAGGCTGGTACAGGAGACTGTCAAAAGCAGAAGAAGCTGAATCGAGGAGGAGCTGAAGGTGGAAGAGGAGGTGGAGGGGGGAAGCATGTTTATCCACACAGGGTGACCAAAGCCATGCCTTTCAAGGCATCTCCAGAGGGACTGCAGTTTGTGCCCCCAGTGAGGGGCCCTCATAACGGACTACAGAATGGAGAGTTGGACACTCCCCTGTACAGGGCTGCAGCCAGGACACACAGACTGCCCCAGGACAGAGGGGGCAGGGTAGAGAGGGTAGTTGGAGAAGTTGAGAACACTAGGACACCACTCGTCAACGAACTAGGTAAGTGATCTAATTTGGAAGGGATATTTATTTGTGTGAATTTTTGTGACCGTTTATTTTTGCTTAATTCCGTGTTGCATACTCTTGCGTTAAGGTATGAATTGGTCTTGTCCAGGTGACTTTGCCAGAAAAGACATACAGTGAAAATAAAAGGTCTACACACCCCTGTTAAAATGCCAAGTTTTTGTGATGTAAAAAAAATTGAAAAAGATAAATCGTGTCAGAACTTTTTCTACATTTAATGTGACCTATGACACCCTTAAACCAATACTTTGTTGAAGCACCCTTTGATTTTATTACAGTCTTTATGTGGTAGGAGTCTATTAGCATGGCACATCTTGACATGGCAATATTTCCCCACTCTTCTTTGCAAAAGTGCTCCAAATCCGTCAGATTGAGAGGACATCTCCTGTGCACATCCTTCAGATCACCCCACAGATGTTCAATTGGATTCAGGTCTGGGCTCTGGCTGGGCCATTCCAAAACGTTAATCGTTTTCTGGTGAAGCCATGTTTTTGTGGATTTGGATTTGTGCTTTGGGTCATTGTCATGCTGAAAGGTGAACTTGCTGTTCAGCTTTCTAATGGACGCCTGTGGGTTTTGTGGCAAAATTGCCTGGTATTTGGAACTGTCCATAATTCCCTCCATCCTGACTAAGGCCCCGGTTCCAGCTGAAGAAAAACAGCCCCAAAGTATGATGCTGCCTCCACTATGCTTCACTGTGGGTATGGTGTTCTTTGGGTGATGTGCAGTGTTGTTTTTGTGTCAAACATACCTTTTGGACCTATGGCCAAAAAGTTCAACCTTGGTTTCATCAGACCATAACAAATTTTCCCAGGTGCATTAGGAGACTTGATGTTTGTATTTGCAAACTACAGCCAGGCTTGGATGTTTTTCTTTTTAAGAAAAGGCTTCCGTCTTGCCAGCCTACCCCATAGCCCATTCATATGAAGAATACGGGAGATTGTGGTCACATGTAGCACACAGCCAGTACTTGCCAGAAATTCCTGCAGCTCCTTTAATGTTGCTGTAGGCCTCTTGGAAGCCTCCCTGACCAGTTTTCTTTTCATCTTTTCAGCAATTTTGGAAAGACGTCCAGTTCTAGGTAATGTCTCTGTTGTGACACATTTTCTCCACTTTGATGACTGTCTTCACTGGTTTCCATGGTATATCTAATGCTTTGGAGATTCTTTTGTACCCTTCTCTTGACTGATATCTTTCAACATCAGCTCCCTCTGATGCTTTGGAAGCTCTCTGTGAACCATGGCTTTGGGTCTGAAATGCCACTATAAAAACAGCTGAACTTTATTTGGGATTAATCAGTCACTTTAAATGATGGCTGGTGTGTAATGACATCTTTTTAACATGAATTTGAATGTGATTGGTTAATTCTGAACACAGCCACATCCCCATTATAAGATGGTGTACACACTTATGCAATCAGGTTTTTGTTTTTTATTTTTTCAATTGAATTGTTCACATTATAGGTCACATTAAAAGTTGAAAAAGTTCTGACATAATTTATCTTTGTCTCATTATTTTACATCACAAAAACCTGGCATTTTAACAGGGGTGTGTAGACTTTTTATATCCACTGTAGTTACTGACTGAATAAACATACAGTGAACTATTGGATTTATAACAAGACATGGGGGATGTGACTCACGAATTTGAGGGAAAAAGGGAAAGTTGAATTGTGTATTATAAAAAGTGGTTGTTTCTTTACTAAAATGGAATAATCCAAAGCAACAAGCAATCAATAGTATGGGAGATATCGCCAATAATAGTATATTCTGGTCCTGGACTGTGTAAAATACACCATCCAGAAAACTAATGAGTGGCTGTTTCTAGCTAATGCACTGTAAAAAATCATGGGGGAGAGAAAGAATGCTATTCCTAGTACCAGTGAAATCAATGCCATTCTCAATCAAATGTCATTTGTTGGTGATTATTGGCCAGGTATGAATTGCATCCACTCGCCCCCGTAGCTGCTCAAAGTGGCCCAAGCAGGTGTCTCCTAAGCCTAAATATAGGGGAGCAATCAGTGCAGTCAGTGATCCCAGCTGTGGTTAATTCAGAGCCCACAGACTCTTTTCTTGTCCTTGGGCCATGGCCATTCCTAGATGGACCGTATCTTGGGAGGGCCGTGTCCTAGAACAGCCAAACTGGAGTAACATGGAAGGTCTTGTGGCAGTCTTTTAGGGCCATAGGTTAAGCACCAATATCCTTTGCTATGATCAAGGTAAAGGATGTAGTGTGCTATTACGAGCTGCTAGATCAGCTGCAGCTGCTAGATCAGCTCCTTGGCATTGAGTAGACGTCAAACCGCTAAATTGCATTGTGTCCCCTGGAAGTCCTTGCAGAACGTGATGTTCCATCAGGTTTCAGAACCATGGTGATTGTGTCTGTGACCTGCATGGCCCTCCTAGCCATTTTCTGGCATGACACTATCATCTAGGGTGGTGTCAGGTGGGTCTTCTCTGGCTCAGTGGCTTTGTCGTCATAATGTGTTGTTGGCCTCAGGGTGGTCAAGAAGACCAGCTGGAACTGCAGGACGATCTTGTCTGAGTATGCAGCTGCTGAGCAGCGTGCATTTTGCCAAAGAGAACCTTTTCTTGCAAAGTTCGTTCCCCAAGGAAACCCATCATCTCTTTAGGCCGAGTCGACCATGTTCTGTATACCGTCTCCCGAGGTGTCTCGTGCTGTTGTTGAGAACGGAGATCTTTTTGACCACTGCACCTTTTTCTTTCCTTTCCAAAAAAGTTAAAACGGAATGTTTTGAGTGAGGAACAGAAGCATTCAATGAACATTCCTATGGTGCTACTGTATTCCAGCCCTGGGTCACAGTCCGAAACTAGCTTTACTAAGTTAATGATTACATTCATTACCTCCTTTTCATGTCATAGTAAATCTGTTAGGGCAGTCATTACATACTGTAAAAAGTTGTTGCTTCCTTTGGCTCTATACTCCAAAAGTTTGGATTTGAAGGCTATTTTTGTGAATATTGTTCACACCGTTTAGAACTAGAACTGACCATACTATCTAGACACAGCCTCTATTTCAGGGCAATATGTGTTGTAACAATTCATAATAGTAAAACATTAAAAAAAAAATATTTCTCATTACCTAGACTAGGTTTGAGTAGCATTCCCTTATTTCACCATTTACTTCACCATTTAACATGCAAATATCATATATCAAAAGTATCATAAATGACTGCAGTGGCTAGCCATTTGTTTTCAGGATAGTTCTTTAATATGTTTTTTTGACTTGTCAAATAGTGTTATGAAACAGGTCAACTAGTGACCCTTAAGTTTAATCAGCATACAATACACCCCACTCCAAGCTGGGATACTGACTTTGCCTAATCTGACGCTCATCATTGATTGTTCTCTCTATGTTCCAACAGGTTCATCAATCTCCAACGGTGGAATTAATCTGCAAAGTTCTGTGAAGAGAAAGCTTGGCGACAACAAAGGCTATGTTTTTGACAAGAGGCTTAGGTACAATGTGCGACAGAATGAAACTAACTGTCGATTCCGTGACATTGTTGTCCGGAAGGAGGAGGGCTTTACGCATGTGCTACTCTCCAGTCAGACGTCAGACAACAATGCATTAACACCAGAGGTATTGGATACAGTTCGACATACGCATGCACACAAAATAACAACATTGTTAAACGATTGGTAGGATCAGTAAGAGGCTATTCCCAAAGTCTTTACATCATCTCGGGCCTTAAACCTGGCATAATAAAAAAATAATATTAGTATCAAATCATAAAGTCTTTTCTCAAGGCTTCTGCCTGAGTTGTTGCTTTTTTTACACATGCTGGATGTGACTGCATTCCCTTTTGTAATTATTGGAACAGTAAGAAATAGTCAAACCAATGTGTTCAGTAATACCCTCAACTCAAGATTATATTTTAACCTCCTAGTAGTTGTTTTATTTCAAAACCAAACCAATGATGAAATCCTTAATTGCCCCAATTATTACAGAGGTCATCATATCTTTTTTATGAAATTTGTAAAATGGAACTGAGTAGGGTTTTCTCGAATTGTTGGCTATTATGAATAATAGCTACTCTTTTTGGATGTTTTCCATGCACAGTTTTACAATCCATACATAATGTTGTCAACAACATGATAACTGTTGTTTTTCTTTATAAAGGTTCACATCACATATTGAAATATATGTATGGTAACAAAATGTTACTGATTTTAAAAACAAATGCTAATCAGATAACATTAATAGATGAATACATTTCCTGCAAGACATTATATCCATTGTTTTTAGAACATCATTTTTCTACTAACATTCAGCCTTTTGATATTTGGCGTATCTGCCATTTTTACAATGCGACTTCTTAAGAAAACTCTTGCGTTTGGCCGGCTTTCTATTGTCTCAGGTCCTATTCCATTATTGTTGTTTGTGGTCTTTACATGTTTGGCCATGAAACCAGTGCAAATGATAACTTGTTCTGCATTGATGGATGCAATACAAGAGGAGCATGTCGGCTTTCATCCAATCCTGACACTCTGGTGAATGCCATTCAGTGATGGAATGCTGCCATCTCATCTCAAGCAAATAAATGCAAAGTAACACCTATTACCTATTTTATTCGATATTTATAGTATTGTTAGATCCTCCTTGACCATTTGGAATAGTGTGAAAATCTTGTCTGAACTAATTCTTGACAACACTGTGATGTGTTTAAATTGAAACTACCATGACTATATTAGTGTCATGCTGATCTGAAATGATCCCACATTAGTGGAAGCACACTGATAGATGGAAATGAAGGATGCATAATGAAGGCACAAGACAAACATGCAATCCGGAAAAGGAAAAAAGGAGCAGATAATATTAACATATGGAACTTGAATCAGAGAACATTTCTATTTTTGAAACACAGTCATTTGAAGATATGACTGTAGCTATAAAGTTTATATAAAAACTCTAAACAACCTTTGAAAATGCTGCTTTTGTGGCGGTAAAGGCTGAAATCATGTCAGACGTTTTTTTCACCTATAAGCCAGCCTCGGAAATAACCCAGAATAGTTGTGTAAACTTGGCCATGCCTTTTCAGCTCTGCTTGTGGCACGGAAAACAGACAATGCCAAAGGCCCAAGGAGGGCAAAGGAGCTCATATCAGACTTTAACCTTTGCAAAACACATATCGTCTGTGGCTAAGCACATTTGCCAACAACAGTCACGCAGGCTGTAGAACAACATTTGTGGACAGATGTGTCGGATACACAGTTTTTATGGTATGAATGAGTCCATCTTCAATTTCTCACCCAACTTTCCCTAGGTTTCGTGGTGCAACATTTGCTACTACTCAGTTCGAAAGACGATGTGTGGCTTGTTGTGTATTGGTGTAGAACAAGCCGTGACCTAAGTTTGGTCCTGTGCTGTTTTTACACAGAATACGTTTATTTTTTGTTGTTGAGAAGCACTTCACATCCGGCTTTTTGATCTCTATCCCCAAGGTGGTGTCTCTTTCAGTCCTGGAGAGGTGACACATTTATTGTGGGTTCCCCTATTTATTTTTTACAAAATACTTCCGGGCAGGTCCAGTGCCTAGCTGGCTTCTGAATGGTATCGTTTGGCAGCAGTGTCAACACTGCCACAGACAACCCACCCCCCTCTATTTTTGTCAGTATCATTCTCCTGCCCTGTCTATCTCTTAATTGACCCTGCAATTAATCTGACATTGGCGCACACACGCAGGAGCAAATGCACACAGTGTCAACACATCCAGCTACAGATTGTTTATGAATTTATTTAACTGGGAGACTAGTTCATTTGTGTCAGGGGGAACCAGAAGACATGAAACAACAAGAGACAGTGGACGTTTTGGGAGCTCCAGGCAACCTCTGGTTTCAGACATTAATGGCGTTGCCAAGTGGCAGTTCCCATACTCCTAATCATTTATGGAAAGATCTTAATGGTTCTGAATACAGAATGACTGACTGACTGCTGCTCTATGATACATGTATGATAAATGGAGGGCAAATAACTGCTGCTCTGTTAAGTTTGGCTTCGACCCTCCGTCATTATGTGGCAGATGTAAGCTGGGGTCAAAAGCCATGTGCACTGTTTTGTTGGCTTTGTCTCTGTCTGAAGAATAGGGTCCTTGTAGTAGTCGTAAGGACAAAAGATGCATGTGCTGGTGCAAATGAGTCATGCTTTTTTTTTTACACAGAGCTGATGTACAAGATAACAATGAATGCATTTATAAGTGACAAACACACTCACTTTGAGCTTGATTTTATGGGTATAAATCATTAAATAACTGGTCAATCTTCATTCTCTTTTTCTTCCTCTTTCACTAAACCCCCTTGTGCTTCACTATCCCTCCTTCTCCTGCACCCTCCCTCTGCGTAGATAATGAAGGAGGTGTGTCGAGCTCTGGGGAATGCAGCAGCTGATGACAGTAAACTGTTGCTTCTCAGTGCTGTAGGAACGATCTTCTGCAGTGGCCTGGACCCATCTTACCTGATAGGACGCCTCTCAACCGACCGCAGGAAAGAGAGCAGCCGAATTACCGAAGCCGTACGGTAAGAGGAGAGTATATGCCTCAAACCCACCCAAACAGTCAGAATTAACACATTGTGATTGCCAAAACGCATCCGAAGGAGGATGTCGCTCGAACTAGGATGACTGAAGGCACATTTGCAAGAATGCTCTGTGGATGAAAATTTAAGCACTGATTTCACTTAAAGCAGGATGAACACAAGTACTGAGATGCTGGTATTGTACTGTATAGTTTATCCATATAGGTCCATATAGGCCAGTATTTATTTTTTTATAATTTGATGTATGCTTTGAGGATTTCTTATTCAATTCAAAAGAAAATTGACACAGCTAATAATTTAAAATGGGGAGTTTCTACCAATATTTACTGTTGGAGAATTGTGCAATAGATGACAAGATAAATAACAAAATTGATAACTCCAATTTAGTGGTCATTTTTTAAAAACAGGTATATTATGTAGACTTGATATGCATGTATGTCATTTATTTAGTATTTATTCAGCATATTAATTTGATTCAAACTTTCTAAACTTTGGGAAATGTAATTTTTTTCCTCCGTATTTTGTAACTTTCCACACCAGCAATGTAATTTGGATGAAGGGGTTTGTATGTTTTAATAGCTATATTTATTTAGATGATCAACTTGGAAAATGGCTACTAGCTGAATGTCTGTGTTGGTCTTCAGAATGTACTTTGCTTTTGTTTAAAATGATCACAATTTCATTTTTGTCTTAGTTTTACAGTTAGACAAGGACTAGATCCTTGTTCAAAATGTGATGTTTTTGGAAGGGTTACTTGCAGTAGGGACCACGTAAGTTAAGGGACAAATAATATTTTGACATTTTTTTTTATCATAATAATTTTTGAGAAACGTTGTCACGATTGCGGGTTGGAACTCAAGCGCGGATTGGAAGAGCGAGGGGGAATGGCAGACAATGTAATCCGTACACGGACTGGCGGCAGAGGTACTGACAGGTAGCAGGCAGAGTAGTCTGAGACGGGCAGGAGGTCGGTACACGGGCTGACAGGAGAAGTACAGGCAGGTAGCATGCAGAGTAGTGGGGACGGGCAGAAGGTCGGTACACGGTAAACTCGGACAAAACAAACGTAAACTTGCGGGAGGCTAGAACGCGCATGCGAATGTAGACCATGATCCGGCCGGGAAGAGTTGTCAGGGATCCATAGAAATACTGTTGGTAAGGAGGCAAGAGTAAACAGGTGTGTGATACTTGATTTGGAACAGGTGTGGGAGTGGATGATGGTGAACACCCTTAAACTAATACTTTGTTGAAGCACCTTTTGATTTTATTAAAGCACTCAGCCTTTTTGGGTGGGCGTCTCTTAGCATGGCACATCTTGACGTGGCAATATTTGCCCACTCTTCTTTGCAAAAGCACGCCAAATCCGTCATATTGTGGGGACATCTCCTGTGCACAGTCCTTTGTTTCACTTGTTGTGTTGATTCACCCAGACAGTTGTTTAGGTCAAATTTTCTAGGTTTATTTGGCTGTCTAGTAGCATACCCAAGGCTTTTAAGGGGTTATTGAGAACAATGTGATTTTTTGTGATTTTGAATGTTTGAATGTAGGCGTTTAGAGATTGAGTTTTAACCATTATTTCATCAGGTATGTGTGCTAATTTACAGCAACAGCCTAAGGAGCGAATGGGGTTTCTCTTTTTCTCTGGGAGAGAACAAAAATAGACAATCCTTAAACTAAAGGAATTAACTATCATAAAAGTTCCGTGCTGGAGAAAACAAAACAAATAATAAAATATAATGTTTCTGGTGGTGGCTTCATATTTTTTAAACAGTACGCGTTAAAATATATAGAACTAATGAAAAATAGTACATAGTAAGATTGGGACACAGAGTGCTATTTAAGTAGTAGGCAAGCTTACGTTTAGAAATAGCCACTGTTTTGTTTCTTGTCTCCCAGGGATTTTGTGCTGGCATTTATCCATTTTAAGAAGCCCATCGTCGTGGCAATAAACGGACCTGCCATGGGCTTAGGGGCTTCTATCTTGCCCCTGTGTGACGTGGTGTGGGCTAGCGAGCGGGCCTGGTTCCAAACGCCATGTGCAGCCCTCTGTCTCACCCCCTCTGGTTGCTCCTCCTATACATTCCCTCAGATTCTGGGAGTGGCTCTGGTGAGTCTGTGTTTTTATTCAAGTACTACAGTAAAATGCCAAAATTGTGTGTTATTTCACATCACATTTTTTTAAATGTGATAATAAATGTATAATAAATACTCTTGTCCTCACCTCTTTCTGAAAGACCAATGAGATGTTGTTCTGTGGGAGGAAACTCACGGCACAGGAAGCCTGCAGTCGGGGCCTGGTGTCACAAGTCTTCTGGCCAACCACGTTCAACCAGGAAGTGATGCTGCGCGTAAAAGAGATGGCCACCTGCAGTGCCATGGTAAGCTAAAAGATCCAAGTTTTCACAGACGGTTTACCCACGAAAATATTTTAGAGGTTCAGTACAGGCTGCCTCTTACTCTGTGTTTCTGCCTGTATATGGAAGGTTTTGGAAGAGTCTAAATGCCTGGTGCGCAGTATCTTGAAGTCGGTCCTGGAGGAGGTGAATGAGAAGGAGTGTCAGATGCTCAAACAGCTCTGGTGCTCCACCAAGGGACTGGAGGCTCTCTTCAGTTACCTGCAGAACAAAGGTTATGACAACTGACCTTGGACCGCTCATCTGTGACCTCTTACCTACACACACCTGCTGAATTATCTACGGGCCGCAAGATCTAGTCTTCAGTTATTCATCAACATTGCTGAAGATATAGGGCTTTGGTCTTCAGTCTCTAACAGACACACATCTGGTCCTTGTTTTGGTCTTCTTCAAAAATCAGCCAGTCTTCAAGGCCTTCGCTCTGTTTGTCAACATCAGGGCCTGCCAGTCACATTCATTTAATCCCTTAAATTTCTATCTTGTAACAGGATATGCTAGGCCTACTTTTTTTTTACCTGTGGGTCAAGCATCACTCTGTAGTACTCTACAGTATGTGGCTGCACTATAATGTTTTCCTATCAGCCGGCTAGAAGTACAGTAAATTTCTTCCAGAAGAAGTCCTAACCTGGAGTAAGAAGTAACAGAAGAGTTAATGCACCAGAATGTTGTCTGAGTGTGTGGAGGAAAAAGAGCTATGTAATTGTTTATTTATTTGAAATTGTATTTGGATTTGTTCCTAAATGCAAAAAAAAATAAGAAAGTATACTGTGTATATATATTTTTTATTGATCTGCTGTTTATTTTTTGTATTTTCCTTCAGTCACTTTTAGGCAGGCACCGTGATACACTGGGGGTAGGGTGGCTTATAACCACGTCACAAATCTGCATAGCCCCAGTTCAGCCCCCTCAAGCATTTTAGTATTTTAAAAACGAAAACTTCCATAAACTCTGACGTCATGAAAATCTACAATTGTCTTAGCCCCCAACGTATTGGTCAAGTTCTGCTTTAGCCCTGAGAGAGGAAGAATCCTGGCACCGTGCCTGCTTTTAAGTGAAGTGTCCAACTTGGGTGCTGAGTGGGCAAAGTGAAAATCAATGCTTTGGTTGAGGACAGAGTGGAACACAGATCATCTCACTATATATTCCATCCTCTCCTTATGAAGAGTTGGACAATACAGTAATCCTGGCCAAAGATGTAAAGAATAATTGAAGGGAAACCTGTCAGTGGAATTGTTGTTTAATATGAGTTGTATTGAGGAAGAATTATTGGTAAAACCTGATGATACCTATTCAAGTGGGAATTTACTGTGAATGGACTTAGTTTAATACTTTCTGGGTTTATATACCGATAGACCATTTTATGAGATTCTCTTGGAAGGTTTTATTTAGTTGCTTGTGTTTGGTTTGTCTCTAAGGGTTTATTTCACCATTGGTTTATTGTAGAATTATAGAACAGCCCTCCTACCATGATCAACACTGCCATAGAGAAGTTGTCTGACAGCATCTCCTCATTAGAATGTGGACACTGTCAACAGTAAGCATGGGATATTTCACATAACACTTAAACAGGCTTTTTAGCGGTTTTCCATTAAAACTAAGGAAAACATGTCACGTGAAATGTTGTGTGCAGGCTTGATGTGGTCACAACGTCATCAAACCAGCAATGTCATGCTGTAGGCTCAATGTAGAACGTTATTATGAGTTACTACATGTTATATATACAGTAAAAGGACCGGCTACAGCCACAAACGGGTAGGCCTATTATGTTATTTTATAGGCCTACACACAGTTAGCAAATATTGTGAGCTAGCTAGCTTATAGCTTCTCTCGGTTTGTTAGTGACAACTTATAAAAGAAACAATAAATGAGATTTAGTGATAACTGTTTTATCTTTGTACGTTTTTGAAGAAATAATTGATGTTTGGTTATATATCTCATAAAGTTCAGGATGCCACAGTCGTTAACATTTTTGAATGTGTAAACATTAGATTTCTCCCTCTGAAAAGATGGAAACAGACCGAGAGGGTGAGAAAGGAAGCCCTCTGTGTCAAAGCATTATCATTTATATCAGCAGCAATGTGTGTCGTCATCATCATCAGTCAAGGTACATATAAATATGAAATATATTACAGTGCAAATGTGTAGCAGAGTTGGTTCACTGACTAACCTTGTATGGCTCTCAGAGCTAATGTTCAGCCTTTAGCTAAGTGGACTACTGCTGTCTTGAATAAAGACAACCAATGTTTGATGCCTGGTTTATAATAAAGGCATGTATGTTATAGTATGTGTAATTCAGATATTTGGACTAATGATCATTTTGATAGTACCATGCAATCTGAACTTAGTGAGAAGTTGTGTATTTTTGTAAGGCATTGAAAGGTTGTTTTGTCCCAATGTTCACTGCACTTTTTGTCTATTGGCTACTTTTGTTGTAAAAATGCAGGGTGTGTTTTAAATAGGCCAAATCTGTTTGCAATGAAGACTACCTTTACTGGTGAAGAGTTATGAAGATTTCTCCCTATTTGCTTAACCTGTCCGATAGAAACACAAGTCTTCTTTGCAAACGGAAAGTTTTGCAATAGTATCGGCAGAAGGAGAACAGCCCAGTAGTATTAAAGCTGAAGCAGATGCTGACCTTACCTGCATGTGATGATGGTTTTATGAAATGGTAAATGTATCTGTATATATGTTGTATGTATGGATATCTATTTTTGGTTTACCCAACAATGAAATGTAGTTCTGTGGAAAATGTTTTGTATAATTCAGGAAATTGTCAATTTTTGCAGTTTTACACATAGTATATAAACCATGTAGCTGTTATATTGTGTAACTATATGCATGTACAATATTGTAGATACATGTGTTGCCTGTCAAAATACTTTATATTTCAGGGTATGTTTTGTATTGCTATAAGTGATGTTAGGAATCTTGCACAATTTATTTTTTTATTTATTTAAGTTTTTTGCTCAAATTCTCTTTGGAGCTGCAGTGCCACAATGTTTCCCTCTCACCAAAGGCACATATTTCCCTATCTACTGTCAACAATTCTCTTTTCACACCCCCATCATAGAAAACAATGATGCAAAAAATAACATGGGATATATTGGTTCACAATAAATGTAATTTGACAACTTCCAGATTTTATCACTAAATGGCTTTTTTTCCCTACTTACCTTCAGATAGTAGTTATGAACACCAAAGTTTAATGTAGATTTTTTTTGTTTGGTAATCACCAGTTAATGTAATATTGCTATTTATAGTGGTGAAAAATTTAAGACAGGTTGTATTAATTACATTTTAATTATAATTATTTTCCAAATATTTTTCAGTTAATTGTTTAAGATAACATTCTCAAGAATATTAAAGGTTTGGGTTTTCCTTTATCTCTCATACATTAATATTGTGTTGTAAAGGTACTTTTGAAGTATTTGAAGTAAAAGCATTTTTTATTGTTGTTAATTTGCATCTCATTCAGGCATTTATATATAGGATGTTACCTTTTTTTTAACCTTTAGTCTAAAATCACACCAAGGGGTGCCTTAGAAGTTGTATCTTTTACTGACTGTAGGATGCAGTATCCATACGTAATTAGGGGTTAGCAGTTGAGCTGCTTTGAATAAACTACTACATTCATGTTAACATGGTGTTTTTGGGGTGTCTTTAAAACAAATGTTTCCTTACCACAATATGATCATGTCCTTGGATTTGTTTGCTTCTTTAGTATCAGTGTCCTTGTTTGGATAAAAGGATGTACATTTTGGCTCAGATTAATAATATACGGCCATTGTAGGCCAAACTAAAAGCAAACATTCATCTTTAGATTACATTTGAATGCTTCTCATGAAGTACAAAAAAACGTGAATTGTTTGCTCCTTTATATACTCTGACAAGCTTCTTCAGTATTTTTTTTTCACAATCACTATGCTGTCCAGAAATGACTCACTGAGTTATCCTGCCAGGAAGGGGGTTGTTGCTCTAACCAGAACTAACCAGCTGAGTATATGGATATCCAGATGCTTCCTTTCTTTGTTGTGACTCAAACACACAAAGACTGGAAGCTAAATTGTCTGACTGATGTGCCAAACCAGTAACAATTCACTGCAGCTGAGAATTACTCTCAGGTGCGAAAAACCTGTTCTCTCTGAAATGGCTTTAGTTACTGTGATAACAAATGCCGTGGGTCTGTAATGACTTTAAGCCAGTGTAGTATTCATTTAATTAAATAAAATATTTAGATAGCATGGATTTTTTCATTGTGAACTTTGTTGCAAATGTTTGCAACATTTTTGCTAATGTTTTCTTTGGCAGAATAAAGACCCAAAGTGCTTCCCAAACCATTTTACACATCATTGCTACACATTTTGAGATTATTTTTAGGCCTATTATTATTATTTCCAGTTGGTGTCATCAGACTTACTCACCAATCTATAGAATGAAATTGCATTTGCAATTGCAATTATTAGCTTAATTACTCAACAAATTTGTTGTTGTAATTGCAACAATGTATCACCACACAACCTATATAAACATTCATTTTCAGCTAGTCACAACAAGGAAGCCTCAGCTAATGCCACATGCAACAATCCATTGTCTGGGTAACAGTTAGCTGCTAGTTAGCTAATTGCTGCTGGCAGTCATCTCCTTGCTGTCTTCTTCATCTGGTGCCACATTGGTCACCTATTTACTGCTGGCCTAGGTGCCATTAAATACCTCTTTGACGAGGTCCAACTGGAGGCATGTGTGTAGGCATGGGGCTGGCCCTACTTGCTGCCCCCGAAGATTCCTGAAGCTACTAGCGTTCTCTCGTGGGGGCGTGGCACAATGCTAATTCACACAACATTTATATCAAATAAAGTGATTATTATTGGACATTGGACATTTTAACCTAGACTGGGAATCATTGGAAGCAGATAATTTGGACTTCACCTAACCCAGCTAATCACGACATGGCCAAAAGGAGCCTGTAAGGTCTACATTAAATAAACAGCTGTGGAGAAAATGAAGAGACCTCTGCGCCTTTTTCTTTCCTTTCCAAAAATTTTGAAAAGGAACGTTTTGAGTGAGGAACAGAAGCGTTCAATTTGCAGTGGTCTCTTAATTTTAACCCTTCTGTTCCTCACTCAAAACCTTCATTTTTGACTTTTGTAGAAAGGAAAGAAAAAGTGGTCTCTTAATTTATTTCCAAAGCTAGACATTAAGAAATGTTACCGAAATTATGGCAAGTGGTGTATTTCAACTAGATATCAATTATAATTGTCTATTGTAAAGCATTAGAGTTGTCAGAATTCCGAAGACCAAATCATATTTTATCATTGAAATACATTTTAGTGAACAAGCCTTTTTAAAGAGTAAAAACCCTGAAGAACAGGGCCGCCCCACCCTAATACCGATAGTTTTTGGACCTATTACTAATCAAAATGCAATTGCAGATGGCTTTCATTTCTACTTTGCTGCAGGAGGTGATCTACTTACCGACACCAAAGATAAAAATATGATAGAGGAATATAAAGTGCCTTGCAAAAGTATTTTTTTTACCTATTTTGTTGCATTACAGCCTTTAGTTCAATGTTTTTTTAATCGGAATTCTATGTGATGGATCAGAACACAATAGTCTATGTTGGAGAAGTGAAATGAGAAAAATATATACAAGAAACTATATTTTTTTTAATAAAAAAATGAAAATAGGCATGTGCATATATATTCACCCCCTTTGTTATGAAGCCCATAAAAAGCTCTGGTGCAACCAATTACCTTCAGAAGTCACATAATTTGTGAAATAATGTCCACCTGTGTGCAATCTAAGTGTCACATTATCTGTCAGTACATATACACACCTTTTTTGAAAGGCCACAGAGGCTGCAACACCTAAGCAAGAGGCACCACTAACCAAATACTGCCATGAAGACCAAGGAACTCTCCAAACAAGTAAGGGACAATGTTGTTGAGAAGTACAAGTTGGGGTTAGGTTATAAAAAAATCAAAATATTTGATGATCCCCAGGAGCACCATCAAATCTATCATAAACAAATAGAAAGAACATGGCACAACAGCAAACCTCCCAAAAGACGGCCGAGACGCAGCACAGAAACAGAAGGTAAACCCCTTGAGGAGCTTCAAAGTTCCACAGCAGGGACTGGAGTATCTGTACATAGGACGACAATAAGCCGTACGCTCCATAGAGTTGGGCTTAATGGCAGTGGCCCGAAGAAAGCCATTACTTTCCAAACATGCCATTTTGTTTTTTACTAAAAGGCATTTGGGAGACTCCCAAAATGTATGGAGGATGGTGCTCTGGTCTTTTCAGCCATCAAAGGAAACGTTATGTCTGGCAAAACCCAAAACATCACATCACCCAAAGAACACCATCCCCATAGTGAAACATGGTGGTGGCAGCATCATGCTGTGGGGATGTTTTTCAGCAGTTGGGACTGGGAAACAGTTCAGAGTTGAGGGAAAGATGGGTGGTGCTAAATACAGGAATATTCTTGAAAAAAAACCTGTACCACTCTGTGCATGATTTGAGGCTAGGACGGATTTGAGGCTTGTTCCAGCAGGACAATGACCCCAAACGAAAGCAACACTTGAGTGGTTTAAGGAGAAACATGAAAATGTGTTGGAATGGCCTAGTCAAAGCCCCGACCTCAATCCAATAGAAAATCTGTGGTCAGACTTAAAGATTGCTGTTCACAAGCACAAACCATCCAAATTGAAGGAGCTGGAGCAGTTTCGCAAGGAGGAATGGGCAAAAATCCCAGAGGTAAGATGTGGCAAGCACATAGAGACTTGGAGCTGTGATTGCTGCAAAAGGTGGCTCTACAAAGTATTGACTTGAGGGGGGTGAAAAGTTATGCACATGGACTTTTTCTGTCATTTTGTCCCATTGGATGTTGACTTCACAATATATAAATAAAAACATCTTCAAAGTTGTGGGCATGTTTTGTAAATTCAATTATGCAAATCCTCAAACAATCCATGTTAATTCCAGGTTGTGAGGCAACAAAACATGATAAATGGCAAGGTGATTACTTTTGCAAGGCACTGTACAAAACAATTATAATGATGCTTTCCATGCACGCACTGTCAATTGTGGGACCTTATAGAGAGCTATGTATTTCTTCAAATCATGTGCAATCATGATAATCAATTGAAACATGCCCCTGAGCTCAAATTCAAGTGTCCTAGCAAACGGTCAGAATACTAATGTAAATGTGATTTCAGTTTAGTTTTCTTCATGTAAATTTGCAAATATTTCTAAAAACAGTTTTTGTTTTATCATCATATGATACGGTATGTAGATTGACGAGAAAAAAAAATCTATTCAATACATTTTAAAATACAGCTGTAACGTAAGAACATTTGGAAAAGTTGAAAGGGTATGAACATTTACGAATGCATTGTAGGAGTGGATGTGTCAGAAACAAGCACAAGAGGACTAATTAGCCACAAAAACAGGATGTCCTAAAACTAAAATTAAAAAAACTGAAATGTTGGAAAAAGGTATTATGAACAAAGAATAACATGATCCAGAATGATGGCACTAGGAATGAGTGGTAAGAAAAATGGAACTGGCATACCTATTCATCTGTGAAAAATGGTAGTAGGGGGTGTTATGTTTTGAGCATGTATGGATGTAACTGGCTCACTTGATGATGTAACTGCTGACAGTACATTGCTCTCAAGAATTATAGAACCCCTAAGATGAGCAAAAAACTCCATGAAAAAAATGGCTTTGCTATTCATCAGCTTGATCTTATACAAAAAATATGAAGGAAATAAACCTTTAACTTGGGTGTTTTTAAATTAGGAAATACATATGTTTAGTCTGGAGGACATGGTATAGGAAACACATAAAGCCTCTGACTACATGTATGAAAAGAACATCAAGGTCATTCTGTTTTGTTACACTTTATTCCAAATGAACAGTCTTTTTTTCATCATTGCCATTTCTCATTTTTATTATTGACTCATTTATTTCATTCCTGGGTCCGGAAATTACCACCGGACCTCCTTCTCCGTCATTTATCATAGTCCATGACAAATCACTATTCAACACACAGACTGAATCAAACACATTATTAGAGTCCTCTTGCTGTAGGATGTCCAGGCAATGAGATGAGGTTCTTTTGACAGGTTGCTTGACCTCTAGTTCACTTGTACCCCTGTCTCTGTGCCTATTCCTGGGGCATTGGCTCCAAGGCCCAGCCAGTTGTGCAACTCAGAATTCCTCTTTAAGGCCATCTTTTACCCTCTGTCTCATTTTTTTAGCATGCTGTTTGCTCTTCTCCCTCTTTGCAATTCGCTGTTGATCAGAAAGCGAAACACATTCACTGACTACTTAAGTGCTAGATCAATAAAATATGAAAAAATGTAGTCATCTATTGAGGCCACTCATTTGATACATTTCCTGCCAGTCCTCACCTCGTCCTTCAAACAAGCCCTCATGGCACGGTCCATATCATTACAGTGGCCAAAGAACTTCAAGACATTGTGCTGAGGGTGAGACAATAATGGCATATTTTTGTCAGGTAAGAGTGCAGCTATACTCGAATTTCAGACAGCCACAACAGTGCACAAAAAGGTTATTTTAGAATAACTTGCTTTCAATATGTACATGTTATTTTCTGTATTTCAGAATAATGGCAGGATGTTGTTGAAATTAAAGATTTTAAAAAGCAATATATTTTCATGTTATGGGTATCCCAACATGTTTTGTGGCTGTTCATTCTGTTAATATTCATCTTTGTTGTGACTGTATGGAAGATGCCTTTGAGTTTTGCTTTGGGTCAGCCTGTTGTTTATGTCAAGTGTTGCCTTTAGGAATTGTTTGGGGAGGCAACCATAGTATTGAAGACTGTTGTTTGGTATGATCTGCAATGGATGTTTGCATGTGAAAGGTGTGTATGGTCTGTTTTCTGGTCTTGTTATGGATTGATACAGTAAAGAGCTGGTTCTTTGCATTTTGGTATGTCGTCTTTAAACCCCGCCACTGAAGACATTTGTTAGAACTTTCAAAGACTATATACCAAATCATTAAAAAGCTATTTTCTGTTATTTTGAGTATGGTGATCCTAATATTACAAACATAAACTGTAAAAAGATTTTTGCACACCCTCAATACCAGAGGATTTCACGTGGAAATTAGGGTTATTGCCATGAAATTGAAGGAAAATACTTTCTTTTAAGCAAAATGACTATATGTTTACAGATTATTTATGTAGTTCATTCTTACAATATTTTTATGTTGTTTTTTGTGGCATCCATGCTGTTGGACATATAACAGTATTTTTTACTGTAACTTTTACTCTAAGGATACAGCAATACAGCAGATCTTTGGATGTAGGCAATTTACATGATAACAATAAAAAAAATTAAGTAATATCACTTAACCCAGTAGGCAATTTGTGCACGTCATCTTTACAGTCAATTATGCTAGCTAAATGCTGAAGTAATGAAAACCGGAGGCTTGTTTACAGTAAAGCATGCACGCTCGTTAAGCATTTCCTAGGTTATAGATGCCAGTGTCAAAGAAATGTTTATCAAGATGTATCAGGTCAGACTTGCCTGGTGCCTAGTGTAAGAATCTCTCCAATGTCACCTTCTCTATTTCTCTTTACTCTATTTACAGATCCAAAAACAATTGCAATTTTGGATAAAGTATAACACTCTTCTATTATAGTATATGCCATCAGAGGAAAAATAAGAATGTAAACAACCTGGCTGCACTAACTGGATGGAGTTCATTGTTTTCTTTATTATTAATTCTTAATAAAAACTGTTTGAATTAATACCTTTTTATACTGAAGATTGAAACAGCTTCTTCAAACAGCTGCTATACACACTTCATAAAACCATCTCCATCTCAAGCCGGGTTAAAGAAAGCATTGTGCCAAATGAGGAAAACAAGTATCTACAGGTGATTTTGTCTGATGACTTTCCCAGATATTTTTTTACTGCAAACAAATGTGTTAACATTTAAGTTATTAACCATGTGAACATACAGATTTAGTGCCCTTTCCTGTGTTCTTAGGTGTCACATTGTGGCTAAAATGTGATTAATGTTTGATGTGAGATTTACTGATTGTTTTCTAATTAATCTATTGTTCAGAGATTCCCAAAAAGATTTTGTTCATCTTTCACATTTGCATATGCAGTAGATGATGTGTATGTTAGACTCACGGCCCAACTGTCAGAGTATATTTTGTCCAACCAAGCCCAAACATTTGGGAAACCCTGCTCAGATACTTTGGCCTTTATATAAAATTACCTCAGAGTGGCATTGCTTCAGTAGGTTTATAAGTATGTTGCACTCCTCCGTGTGCAGGTGAGGTGACAGATCAGGATGCATTCTGAATTAAGGGCTTACAACTCCAACAGTTCTGGAAAAACACAAGCATAAATAAAAAGGATCAACCCAGTTTGCTTAGAATTAGTGCCATGTGGCTTTCTATAATGAGTGTCTACTTTAAAGGATACTCCATCCACCCAGTCCCTCTCCGTCTTGCAAAGTCATTTTGAGGATAGAATTCACAGATCTGTTGACACTTACCTGCAATAAAGGAGAAACAGATATTAAACACAAATGGGCCCATTAAAAATGACTACAAGCACAGAAAAAGACAGGGACAGCAATGCCTGTGTGGAAAGAACAGACTGACAGCACCGGACATGATAAGGAGTGGCAATTTTCATACTGGTAATAGCCCACTCTCTCGTCCTCTCATCTTGAGGACTTCAGAAGTTTTCGATTCATAATGGAGAAGATGATGAATTAACTTACTATTTTTAAGGAGGTACTCTCCTTTCAAAAAATAAAACATGGGAGCAAAAACAATTCATTCCCTGTCAATAATCTTGTCCTGTTTACTAAATCATAACTGACATCAAGAACCTTGACCTATTTTCCAATTATCATACAATAAGAAATAAATATTTGTCTCTTGGGTATATTCTTATAATATGGATTATGTTACAATTCCGATATGTGTTGTAATGCGTTTACATTTTACTGTTTAATTTTTTTTTTTTTCACATAATGTACCTACTACTTCGTAAGAAGCTCTGGGTAAAACACTCAGCACAACTGTAGGATTGCAAAGCTAACATAGCAAACAGCTAGACTGGGCTGTGAAACTATTGAAACAAATTGACTATCAGGTTCAACTTTGTAGCTGGCAGTTAGGGAACATAAAAAAACTAAGACCTAAGAGAACCAGGACTGTTTTGGAATACTGGACCATTAAAGTGCACACTGAACTGTCTTCTCATCATAAGGCAAGGCAATAACTAATCCAAATTATTATCAGAGTTTAGAGACATATACAGTATTTTGCAGCATATTGTAAAGAGTTATGTGTGTTTGTTGTACAGCAGTTTTTTCTGTACAATACAGTATATTATTCAGATACATTTTGAGCTAATCTCATGCTTGCTACTGGCAGAATTACTTATTCTTACCCTGCATGTTAACATAGCGGAAGATTAATAGCTATACATTTTATTTATTTGGACAGTAATTGATAGCGCAAATGAAGCCCTATAGGTCTGTGCGTCGGTTAATTTGAATTCTGTCGTCATTTGGCACCGCCACTAGCACAAAGACAATCAAGATCTGCCACTGAACTCAACATCAACTCTTAGTAAATGTTCACATGATTTAAGTTAAATATCATCTTAATCACGGACCAAGATATGAACTTCAAAAAAGGCCAATAACAATTTCTTGCATGCTTGCCATGGTTCTCTATAAACATAATCAATTTCTGCCTGACACTGCTATACGCTCTACCCCAAATGTGACAACAACAGTAAGATAGATGCCCACTTAATTTTCAGCATAATATACAAGGAAATAATTATATATATATATATGTTTTGATCCCGCCTAGAAAATCACAGGAACTGAAAACAGAGTGAAATGCTTGGAGCAACATTTATGAAAAAAGCAAGGCAAGTCAGTGAGCAAGGCCAGATACGTTTTGGTGATATTTGTCCTATCAAATAAATACAATTATAGACTTTTAAGAAAATGTAGACCATATTCTGCAGGTATAACATCCCTTTTTTCTGCTGTAATTACATTGGTAACCAGTTTATAAGAGTAATAAATCCCAATGTGATACGTTGTGCCTAAGAACAGGTCTAAGACCTGGTATATTGTCCATATTCCACACTTAACAGTGGATAAGACTGCAGGCAGAACAGCTAGGGCCCAACCAGAAAGTATTTTTTATTAATAATCCCAGGTAATGTTTATTAAACCTACATTAGTACACATTTTCTTCCCAGAATTAAGCATGATGTCCTCATGAGAGGACACAGGTGCTTCTAAACATATGAACTAAGGCTGTTCACTAGTTTTGGTTTAAAAGAGGAACAGTGCTTATTGTTAGGGAAGCTTGAACACTCTCCTATTGGCTGTTTTACGGTTGGATATTAGTGGGCTTTGTTTAGTGGGCTATTTGTAGCCTTATTGCATTTACCAATAAAAATACAATGATATAAAATAGCTTCACGTAATTTATCCAACCCAATGTATAAGATGTATGTTTTATTTGACCTACAAAAAGGACATTATGGAAATTGTGGACTCAGTGAAATTTGATGTCAATTTGAAATCAAATAATTACTATTGGGTTAAAGTAAACATTCCCAGCTAAAGATGTTTGTAGTTCAGCCCTTGATGAGTATAACCAAAGAAGACTGGGAGTCTGTTGTGGTCAGTTGCTAGCAGAAAGGAAAATATTGCATGTAAAGGATGTGCGACTAAGCATGAAACGTAAGGGCTTAATATGGCCATTATATTCTGTCCCAAAACATTTGGCGCCCTAAAATAGGGTGACTGTGTATCCAATGTGTTATTCTTTCTAAATGGCTAAACTTATATTTACATAAATACCCTTAAATAAAAGCAGTCAAACTATACTTTAGCCTCATACTGCAGTCAGTACTGGATTTAAAATCCAAACTTTTAGTACAGAGTCAAAATAAGAACAAATAATTCACTTCCAAAAGTTGTATGTAGACCCCTCTCTGACCTAGAAGCAATGCTTGAAAAATGTCTGGACATTTTGTAAGCAAGTTATTCTAGAAACAGCTTCTGGTTGTCAGCAAAGGAACAGTGCAGACAGATGAAAGGGAAGTCCATCTTATATTATTCAATATAGGCGCATTAAGCTATTGGCTATAAAGATGTCTTCACGCTGTTGCACATCAGAGTATTTCAAAGGATTTGCAATTGGCTCATATTGGTCTATGAACATACCTCAGTTTCTACCATAGTGATGTAGCTTTAAGGTTCTTCAGCAGCGACCAAATCGGACCAAATCGTTTGTGGAATATTGTTACGTTTCAAGTCCTAAAACTGCACAAGCTAAATGGTTAAGTATTGTATTTAAAACTTCTAATAAAACAAGAACCAATGATGCAATTGTCGATTAAACTATGCCTAACCTAATACACATATGTATTTCTGCAAACTTAATTATTTGCTGTACATTGCTGAAGACAGTGGATGACTATTTCCTTGAATGAGTTATCGAATCATAATCATGGAATTAATGCTTCTTGTAGACATGAAGGTTTGTACGATATTTGTGTATGGAATACGAAAAAATATCTTTACTATGATTTCTGGTATTTGTTGCGATTATTCTCTTAATGCTCAAGTGCAGCAACCCAAAAACCACGTTGACGGTGCTGTGACCGTATCCGCGTGGTCCTGGTTTGGCAGTACAGTTAAAATAGATGTATTCAACCATCTCCTCATTGACCCCTATCAGATCCATATGGTTGATGTATTCCATAGCTAACCTGACTTCTCAGTTGAGCTTCTACAGAGCATGGTGGAAAAGGTTGATTCCTCTGGATAAGAAGAAAGTTGAATACAAATCTTACCAGTTCAAATAGGTACCATTCAGTTATTTAAACAGGCGATCTTCCGGGAATACAAAATCACTGAGTACCAGTTCAGTTAAATAAGCTAGCTAGCTGCCAAAGCCAAAAGTTCACGGGTAATTACAGAACAGCGAAGGGCAAACGTGATGTTATTTCAACCCCTTGCTTGAAAAAGCAAACTGTCAAATGTATTTGATTGTATGTAAACCTAATTACAACTTATGTAAACGTTAGCAAACAAAACGACATAGCAATTCCTAACAATAAAAAAATCCATAGCTGTGCATATACAATAAACGTCTTGAGAGCAACATTACATAAACACTTCCGGGTCACGAACATTTGGATATTTTCAAGACAAAAGACACCAAAGTATAATATTGAAACTGACTTCAATTGAGTTCATTGTTTAAGAAAATTTACCTCTCAAACATTGACAACAATTCATATTTGAGCAAATTTAAAAGTATTTTTTTATCAGACAATTTCATTGACGGAATTTTGAATACTTTTCCCCTCACAGCCCAGACTATTGAATATTCCACAGAGAAAGCAATGTCAGAACTGTTCAGGAGAGAGAGTAGAGCAAGACAAACCTGTCTAATCATGGGGAATGGTGTGCATCTAGCAACACAATAGTTTCCACACCCTCATTAAGCCCCAATGCAAAACATTATAATTGACTGTACATGTACATATTGTCATGTACAGAAAAAAACGGTTCTATACGCTGCAGTGAATGTATTTTGGGAATTTTTCAGGAGACTCAATAGAGTGATTATTTGCAAAAAACCAAGGTGCACTGTGTATTTGCAATTGTTGCTGACATTTTACCCTGCCGATACCATTGGCCACAATGTAACTCAATGGATATGAAATAAATATTGTCCTATACAGAAAAAATATATTCTATGCATTGTGGTGAATGTATTGTAGGAAAGGTTTAGGAGAGTGTATATAGTGATTTTGTGCTGGAAATCAAGGGGCACTGTATATGTGCACTGTGTATACAGCCAACTTTTAAAAGCAAAATCCAAAAACCAGAAATCTTATTGTTGCACCAGGTACAAACATGACGGCAAAAGCCGTACACAAACATTAAAAATGTGATATTTCTTTTCTAACCAGCAGATGTCACTACGGTGAACTGTGTTAAAAGTTTGAAGCAATGAACAGTTTTCAGTGGCATATAAATAAGAACACAGTTTACAACAATTGCAAAAAAATGATATACAAACAGCGTCCAGTCTAGTTTAGTAGTCGGTAGAATACAATATGTGATCTTGCACAAAAAGCTATGCCATAGGAATTGTTCCTGACCATTCATTTTGGTCGAAGTGGCTTTAAATAATGCCAAGGACACTCAAATTTAAAAATGTCGCCACCCAAATATTTCCAGTCTCTGTAAAAGAAATAGTAGCATAGGCCTACATATTTCGATTATATTATATTGGAATTTCAATTGGTTACAGCAGAAAAAGGTGAAGGATCTGGAGTGGCCATGGCAGTCTCCTGACATTAATATAATCGAGCCTCTCAGGGCTGATCTAAAACTTGTGGTTCATGAAAGACAACCAAACACTTTGCATGATGCATTTTGCCAAGACGAATGGGCTGCGATACCACCTGAAAGAATTCTGGGCCTCATAGACAACTATTACAAAAGACTGCACGCTGTCATTGATGCTAATGGGGGCAATACACAGTATTAAAAACTAAGGGTATGCAGACTTTTTTTCCTTTGTTGCTATATTTTGTTTTATTATTGTGGTATTCTGTTATGACCTACTGTTGAATGTGAATCCCATAAAAAATGAAGATGTGTTTTGCCTGCTCACTCATGTTTTCTATACAAATGGTACATATATTACCAATACCCCAAGGGTATGCAAACTTTTGAGCACAACTGTAGATTCACACACATCCGAAACAACCACTTGAGTCCTGTCACTAAGATAGTATTTAAACCATGAAAAATATAACATTAAAAATAAAAATAAAACGTTATATAACATTACAAATATAAAAGCGTAATATTAAACATTCGATTTTTAAAGTTAAAGTGCGTTTCTTAGGACGATAGGATTTATAGACAGATTGTGATATGAATAAGTGGATTAGGTTATCTCAGTAATTTTGCCAGTGTGTAAGTAGTATGTGAGTTTTATGTCCACCCTCCAGTACAGTGGGAGGCGGTAATACACATAAACATTGTGTGCCAACAGACAACTTAACACCATAGAAGAAGCACCAGGAAAGGAATGGTGAACTCTCCAAATTGATTCGATTGGTCGACTGCAATTCGGCGGTTTATTTTGGTTTTGTTTTGCTTTTTGCATGCAAGCATTTCGAGAGTCGAGAGTATGGATGCGTTAGTGAAGCGTACATTACAACGTTTGATAAGACGAATCCCATCTCAAATGCTCAATACAACATTAAGCAAGTGGGCACATATTTTAGAAGAGGACCTACGTTTACTGGATTTCACACAACCGAAATGTCTAGTCACGGAAAATCTGCTTTCGCTATGTGAGGTAACAAATGCAGTCTATCTAGCTAATGTATTAGATGAAGGTTAGCTCAGTTAATCTTGAGCTAAATGCATCCTCCATTACGACATGTTTTATTGTTATCAGCCTTCCATTGCGACATGTTTTATTTTTATCAACCTTCCTCAAAACGTAATGTAATTTCTCCGCAGGGGAAGGGCACGACCGTGAAACACATCACAGAACTCGAAATGATTTGTAAGTATCTGATAGAAGGCAATGCATCTGCTAACACTATGCAACTTGATTCCGTTATATGGGGTTCATTACAGGGAAGCGCACGACGTTGAATGGAATCCGTGAGATGGCAATATGTTTAAAACATTTTGAGTTTTTTTAGCACGATTCCGTGCTGATGGTGTTCGCACCTGAATACGATCCACATGTTGGTGTTAAACTAATAGGTTTCCATCCAATTAGCAAACCAATTGTCTGTCAACATCTATAAAGTGTTGATAATGTCTTATATCCACCCGCCTTTCTTTTTTGCCCCTGAATTTGGATGAAATGTTTGGGTAGAAATGTTGTGTACTACAATTGACATCTACAATGTTTTCCAGATATCACTGAGAATCCAAACCAGGTAATGTGGCGTGCTTTCCAGCTTGTTGATGCAAGGGGTAAGTTATAGCTTCCCAATATCTTTGTGTATCCTATTGTAGCCTATTTGTTGCTCTCAATAACACATTTTATGAATTACCCTAGCCAATGTTGTCATTCTGAGGTATTAAAGGTCGCCTAATCTCAAACCATATTAGTTACATTTGGTTATTGTTTTCCTCAGAGGATGCACCATCCATTGAGCTGACACAGTTCAAGGAACAGTTTAAGGCCCACCTCACAGAGCTCAACAGCCATGTAAGTATGTAAGTCATGTAAAACATACAGTCAGAAATATTTGGACACTGATTACATTTTCATAATATTGGCTCTATACGCCAGCACAATGGATTTGAAATGGAACAACAATATTGTATGAACCATTTGGAAATTGCTACCATTTTCATATCATATATTTGTTTTCACTTTCAATATTTTGTCAAGAATCCTTTGCAGGTAATGACTGTTTGAAGTCTGGAACACAAGGACATAACCAAACGCTGTGATTCCTACTTTGCAGAATACTCATTGCAGAATATTCCGCTTGGAACACCTGGGTTGCTTTCGCAGTATGTTTTGGGTCATTGTCCATCTGTAAAGTGAAGCGCCATCCAATTAACTTTGCTGAATTTGGCAGAATCAGAGCAGAAAATATATCCCTATAGACTTCAAAATGTATCCGTCGGATTCTGTCTTTTGTCACATCATCAATAAACACTAGTGACACAGGGCCATTAGAAACCATTCATGGCCATGCCATCATTTTTCTAAGAATGTACCAAACTGTTGATTTGGCCACTCCTAATGTTCCTGCTATCTCTGATGGACTTTCTTTGCAGCCTAAGGATGGCTTGTTTCACTTGCTTTGAGAGCTCCTTTGATCGCATGTTGTGGGTTCACAGCATCAGCTTCTAAATGGAAATGACACACCTGGAATCAAATCTGGATGTTTTTACCTGCTTAAACAATGAATGAAAGACCCACACCTGTCCGTCAAACAGCTTGGGTCAATTGTCCAATTATTTTGGTCCCTTGAAAAAGAATGAACTACATATTAAAGAGTTGTAATTCCAATTTGGATGTGAATAACCTCAAGCCGAAGCGGAGAGACTCAACTTTTAGCCCCTATTCATTATTTACTGTAACTTGAATATATTTTGGTAAAATATATTCAAGTAAAACAAAACTTGTCAGTGTCCAATTATTTCCGTACCTTACTGTACATGACTTACAGAAAGCAAACTTTGCTTAGCTTGTAATGTCCCTTACAACGAATGTGCTTGTGTATGCCATCTCAGTCAATTTCTGTATGTATCTTTCCTTACAAGGTGTCTATTAAAATAAAGAAGCACACAGATGATGCCATATGGATACGTATTGCCTGGGGGGACAACTTCACAAAGCCTAATCACCTCAAGCCCACATATGCTGTCCACCATCTTCAGACCCCTTATGTCTTTGTGACCGGCCTCACTGTGAAACATAAGCCTCTTTTAAATCAGGCAAGGATGCTTTCTTGCCACCCGTGGATTAATAAGTATGTTAGTTGAATTCTGTTACTATATCCTGTGTTGCCTGTTTAACAGTGTTCTGTCCTGCAGGCATTGGTTTTGACCACCAGGTATGGCTCTATGAAGGACGCTTCCCTCAGTGGAAGGAACCTCTTTGCCATCAGAGACCTATTGATGAGGCAATACCAACAGGTAGGCCTTGGCCCTCTGCTTTATTCCTTCACTCAGACAGCCTATAAGGGGAAAAAGGCCATCTTAAGGCCAGCAGAATCTGTCCATTGCTTTCTGCTGACATGGAAAACATAATGATGCCCTAGCATACTACTAAGATGATCTTGTGTTTGTATCAAATTTCTAGGTGTTCCCCACCAAATATCCAAAACCTCTTCAGAAAAAGAATCATGTCCCTACAAGTATGTTCGGTTTTCTGGTTCTAAAATTGTTTTAATTAGTGCTGCAACAACTTATCATTGTTAACACCATCAATAAAAGTATTGACAACTATTTCCATTGATTAGTTCGATTGGACACAATACAAACTTTGAGCAACATACATGCCCAGTTACATAAGACCGTAAGATTCTCTGGGTGTTGTACTGTTCCCTTCTCCTAAGGGTACAATGTAAGATGATAAAAAAAAAAAAAACAGAAACACTCAAACCATTTTTTTTTTCATCCAATAAATTGACTTGGTAATCGAAAGGTTAATCAGTTCTCAAAATAATTGTTAGTTGCAGCCCTAATTGTAATATGAATTAGATGTTAATCAAATAAGTATATATAAATTGAACATTGATTTTGTTTTTGTGTTTCACTGACACTGTGTTTTAGACCCCAATATAGAGAAAGAACAGATTGAGAATACAGAGAACCGTCTTCAGATGGCTTGTGAGGCTTTTGGTGATGGGACGCTGCCTCAGCTGCAAAAAGCTGTATACCAGGTGCACAAAGTTGAATGCTAAAAAAAGCCTTCTCCTTATTTGCCAGCTGTGCTGTATGTGACAATGCATTTTTCTCTCCTCAGCTGGAAACCAAGTTCAGAGATAACTCCAACAAGACATTGACAGGCAGCGATGAGCCCTTCAGAGGAGTGGTTGAGTTCACCAGCACCAACCTGTTGGAGTCACTCAGGCATGCTGTGTCTTCAGGTACTATACCTACAGTGCAATGTGAACGTCAACACAATCCCTTCCACAGCCTTCAGATTTGGTTGACTTACAATGAAATGTAAATAGGTGTTACATTAAATGTTTTGTGATAACAGAAGTATAGTGTAATGTTAATGTTACACAAACTGATTAAATACACAGCCACATGCTGCCTACTAGGCTAACCATTTAAATTTCAGTTTAATCTGGATATGCATGCAGAAGAACAAAGAGTTTTGTTGTGTTCTGTGGTAGCCTACATTGTATGAAGTACACATTTTAAAGCAAATAGTGTATATTTTGCCCAGTGTTGCTTTCGCAGTAGTGATCTGCACATTCACAGAAGCGATGGGAAACTCTTGATATTTTATTCCCGCCGACTGTTAAAAATAATAACCTTTAAGCCTGTGCCAGCCCAGCCTATCCATTGAATCTGGTGAGCAAAAATCAGCCCAATAATTGCTTTTGCTTGCGTTTGACAGGTATTGCATCGACTCCAGTCACTCCTCTTCTATCGTCAATCACACAGAAAGGGAGAAATTATTTTGTTGTAACTGACAAAGGAGTTTAAACACCACGAGCGACAGCCTTAAGTTTAATAAATATAAAAATGTTCTGATATAATAGGCATTTTTAAAACCGCGTTGAAAGATGTTATCTAATTTGTCAATTTATTTTGTATTGTTTGAACAAATAAAGTAACCAATTATATGGAGGAATTTGAAATGTGTTAACTGAATTAATGTAATGTTGACATTAAAACTCAGTTTTTATGGTAGTAATGACATTGTGCCGTTTTGACAATGCATATTTTTATAATAAGCTTGTGTTTTACAACATATTTTTAATTATTTGACCTCATAATGGGTGGTCCTCAAATGCTTTTGACTGTAATTTTGTGTTATACTTAATGTTATTCACTTGATTAACATTGCAGTTTGCTATTTCTACCCAAGTAAGACAATGGGTACATTTTGAATGGGCAGTATGCATGTTTGCATTGTAATATCAGAAAATGCACACAGTTTAGTGCCTGCAAATATTCAAACCCTTTACCATTTCTCATCACTGAATTACAAATGGTGCATTGTAATTTAATTCAGTTTAATTTTAAAACACTGAAATTATATCAGTGTTTTAAAAGCAGTAATATATAATATTACTGCTGAATGGTGAATTATCTTCCAAGTTTCCATACTGAAGTTCTCTTGCAGCATTACTATATTTTGCTCCATCCAGTCATCCATAATAGTGTCATTTCTAAAGTTTTTACTACTGTTCTAAATTACCAGAAGACGTGCACAAGAAATGTTTTAAGATAAGGGTTTTAAATACTTCTGATACAAAATTGTTCCAAGTGTCTCAGAAGCGACATTACACCCCCACGGTCATGGATTGAAGAGGTTTGTAGCCTCTGCAACTAATGCTGCCATATGTTCTAATAGCTGAACATTTCATAAATAAACACAACTTTGTCATCATTTAAAGTCACTAATCCTCCACCTTAGAAATTTGGGTCTGTGATGATCATGTCTGTATGTATCTGCCAATGTTTGTTTACTGGTGTCTGTTATGTTATGACAAAGGGTCTGAAAAGTTAAGTGCATCAGATATGTCCATTTTCAATAAACTGGCACACAATTCTAAAAGATTGATCTCTGTCATTATCTGTGTAAAGATTGACAACAAAATGCACTTATTATAAAATTCATAAAATGAAATATTGCCTGGATAAATCATTTACTTAAAAGAAAATATGTATTTTACTAAATAAAATAACGAACAAGTATTAATCCACAGCCTACTTATTATGTGACTTTAATGTCTTGAAAATGAACACATGAATAAAACGCTGATTTATAGAATTAAACAAACAAGTTCACGCGCGACAGTTTTCTTCAAGACTTATGGCAAAACGAGACATTGATTCTTTTCGAATTTTTCTGTAAATTTATTCCATAAGTTATTTTAGAATCGCTTCAAATAGAGGCGTATGTTTTGGGCGGTTTTACAATATTGTGAATCTCATCAGAGACATGTATTTAACATTTTGGCTTCAATTTGCTCTAGCCTACACATTAATGCATATGCTCAATTAGCCACAATTGACCAAACTCAACTTGTCCTATATACATTTACAAGATTATGAAAAATTGTGAAGTGTTGTAAGCTAACCGAAGCCAACCTGACACTCACCGTGTGTGATAATGTACTTTAGATAATTTTGTTTATTCGGATTTTAGAAGCATGATAATCTGAATGCGATTGGTCGGCCGTCACTTGGATAGGAGCGTTAAACATTGGACAATACTCATATTTTCTTTCAGAATATATCTGACCTTCTGTGGGAGGGATCTGTCTGTTGCTACGACGTCTCCCGGAAGTGGAAGCGTCCTCGTATTTTTGGCTGCACCTTCAGGCGACGTCGGGTAGCTTGTCAACAGAAACATGGCTTCCTCTGCGCCGGGGAAAGCATATCAGAACAATAATGCTTCCATGGGCAGTCCAAAATGCAGCGAAGAGCCACCCGCACAGGCGCGGGAGATTATCAAACCGTCCATTATGGAGCTCACCAAAGAAGTGCAGACCAATATCCTTTGCACTGTGGAAGGATGTGGCAAGATTTTACCGAACACGCCAGCCCTGAACATGCATCTCGTAAAGTCCCACAGAGTCAAGGTAGCTAACGTTAGCTATTTTGTTAGCCTTTTAAAGGGTCTAACCAAATCTTTTACGTTTTTTTTATTGATACATGCTACTAGCTAATAGTGACACTGACAACGGTCAGTCGACACTGAAAATTGTTTGAGGATTATTTAACTGAAGTTTGCTGTCGGTTACAAATGTATATTTCTTTTTGCTCATAACGTCACATTCAACTGAGCATTTACAATACCTCACTTAACAATATTTCTATGATTTTCATCTGTAATGTTTCGTTAGCTAGCATGTTTTACGGTCTCATAGTCAATTTATCATGCCTAAATAGCCTTACTTTAAGTTAATGAGTCATTGACAGGCATTTGGATTATTGATGTTTCTGTCAATTAGACCTATTAAAATAATAAATAAGTAATGTTTTAAATGCCCACATTTTAAGGAGAGATTTTAATTATCTGATATTTAACTTCACACAGTCCTTACTCTTATTATTTGTATATGTAGTTAATGTTTTTTTGTTACTTTATTTCCTCCTGGCCGTGCATGGCAATACCTCCATATCCCATCATGCCTCCTTGAAGGTCCTACATTTTTGTATTTCAAGATTGTTTCCTGTAGAGCAATGGCACCGATTGCTAAGAGTTCTATTGGATATTAGATTTAAAGAAACCTCCCTATAGGCCAGATGTGGAAAGGACATTGTGACAGGGCCTACATACTACTTTTGGAAACTCCGCATTGCAGCTACTTTTTATGTACTCTAAAGCTACTGTCAAGTCCAGGCTCACTGACAGCAATTTACTTTGCAAACATGGCTTCCATCATATAATGATGTAATTTAATCATAGATTTGGCTGCCATAATGACGCAATGTTGCAATTAAGACTATAGTCTAATGCAGGGGTATACAACTCAAAGCCTGTGATGTCCAGAACCTGCAGATGTTTCTGCCTCATCATTAAATCCATCCACTGGTGTCCCATGTTCAAAGTAAATCCCCGATTAGTGGTTGTCAATTAAGATGTTTCAAGGTCCAGATTTCTGTACCACTGGCCAGCTGTTTGTATTTAGTATGATGAAAAGCACTCAATGCAGCTCATGCTCCTCAGCTCCCTACAAACGTGCTACAGTAACTGTTCTCAATATAAATGAATTGGGCCTATTGCAGAAAAATGAGAGATGGAGTAAATGCAGTGTGCAGTATTTCATGAAGGGAACACAATGTCAAATGGAACAAAATTGTGTCGAGTGAACATAGTTAATGTCCATGGTTGCGGGAAACCGCTGACAGCAGAGGTAATGCTACCCTATCTGACTCATCATGCCAGAAAAGGTTAGGCTGTTTACTCTGCCTCAGCTGCAGTTCACACACTGGCTAAGCATGTTTTGCATTATGAACTGCTGCAGATTGAGATGGTTACAATAGAGTTGTTGCAGGTCTGGGTCAGACATCCAAAAGGGGTTCAAGATTTAAAACCATTGGCCATGTAGTGTGCCCACCATGAAAATGGCCTACCTGAAATTAGTTGCTTATTTCTCAGAATGTGAACTACTTGCCAATTCTTCATATAGTAAATTTGAACTTATTTGCACATAAATTACAAAATACAGACTAAACAGCAGGTTTACCCCTCTATGGCAGATATGCTGCTAACAATTCAAGATAACCGAATGCTCTTCCCAGAAGAAACTGAGTTACATTTCTGTTTCATAGGATGTGCTTCATCCACAATTGAATGAGCTAAGACGTACGAAGGACATAATATAAAAGTTCTGTTACCCTAAACTAATGTCTGAATAGGTATGAGGTGACCATATTACAAATATTGTTATTAATACAAATATGAGGTTGTCAATTGTCCACTGGTGCGACTGTTGAAGATAAGGTGGTGGTACTTTGTTACTGGTTGTAATAGGTCATGCATTTATTTTTTGCATTTTTCATGAACACGTTTTGTATTTTTTATTGTTCAGGGGAAAATATCTTGCTTCAAATGGCGGTCTTCAATAGCTCTTTGAAAAAGTGTGCCCTCCCTGTTGAAGATGCATTCTGGGGCTTTGCAAATAAGAATTGTTTTAACCTCTCGTTTGAGCTGGTTGTGTATAATATTGTTTATATGTGCATAATTTATAAGTAGAATCGCTATCAGGCCTCAGAGATTGGTAAAATTCCAAATATTAGTGGTGCACACAGACGCATACATAAAAGGACACAATTTTTTGCGACCCTTTGTTAGTTGGCAGCACCACTTTTATAACCAGTGACTGACCAACGATGGCAGATGGCATCATTTAAAATTATGTATATTAAATTGGGAGTATGGACAATTGTCCATGTCCTTCAGTCTTTTCTTTTTAAAACCAATGTGAACTTTGCAATTGTTTTTTTAAAAAGCTATTGAAATTTTAACCCTGAAAAAGGTGTTTGTTGTTGTCCATTCTCTCCTGATTTAAAATATATAATTTATTGGTCATTGTATGTTTTTTCGAAGTTGATGTCAGATTAAGTCAATAGCAAGTAATTTGAAAAAAATTGTGGATGTCCATTCTCCAATAATTCGTAATATAACATTCTCACAGTTCTGGATTGCTTGACTTAATATCTATCGAAGAGAAAAAACAGAATCTCCCCTGAATAACACATTTAAAACAAACATCGCCTCGCTGAAGTTGCTTCAGAGGAAGAACATCTGGAAGGCATGCATAGCCCTGCACAGTGACTTGGCACCACTGTCCCTGAAAACACATCCGTCAGCACTGGACATCCATCTCACCTTGAGAAGGTGCACACACGGGAGAGGAGACCCATGGAAGGAGATATTTATCGGTTTCACGAGGGACACCGACGTCTTGGATGCTGAAACGGTTGGCATACATGTCAACTGTAGTCACTGTATATGAACGCAAACGCCTCAACAGCTACTTCCTCACACCAGCTGGTCCAGAGTCTTTCCAGGATGCTGCAATTACATGCTGCCCGATGTTAAATAGTGCTGTGTGTTTTGGAAAACAAACACTCTGCATCTTGTTTTAATGAAACTACCATTGTTGAAATGTGTTCTTTTAAAGCACCAATCTTCATGTTATTTAATTATCAAACAATGCTTATTGCAGCCCCATCTGTAGGGTATATAGAAGAATTGCCCAAAGTCTGAGTATTGCTACGATACCAAAGATGTTTGATATTGGCTAGAAATAAAGCTTCCGGTTCCCTGTCTGCCGGAGGCACTGTGACTGAACTGACTAGGGAAGGGACATACTGTAATGGAGCCTCATTCAGAATATTTCAGGGCTTGTGCTTATGGCCAGAACACTGTCTGAATGTTATACCTGTACCTCTGCTGCTGTAAGAAGTTCTTGAGTTTATGCACATGTAGACATGCTGTGTGTGCTTCACACTGCCTGTATAATTAGGGACAGGGTCGTACAGTCCATATTGTCACTGAAGATGGCTCATTTTATAAGCTGTTTTTCAGAACTGAACTAGTGACGCAGAGTAATTGTATCCTACAGGTGAACAGACAAAGCTCTGCAGTCCTATTCATGGTGGTTGGGCTGTACGCAGGCGTTGAAGCTGAGGTCTTATCTGTGGCCTGTGAGGCATGCCAAGCTGTGTGCCTGATGTGCTCTTATGTAATCCTGATGCTGTTCATTTGTTTTAATACCATGTGCTGCTGACAGCTGCTGATAGATGCTTTGACGCAGGTATCTGGAAAGGAGTGTGTGGATTGCTGTAGCCCACACTGTGGAAAACAAGCTCTGTGCGGTTAAACAAATTGCTTGAATTTCATCCCCTTAAAAGTAATTTGCTGACATTTTGGGATGATGAGGCATTTGGCTCTGCACTCTAATAGTGTGAGGTTATGCAGAATAGACTGTCAGCTTTTTTCTAGTTATGTACCACAGTGGTTTTCAGTTTTCTTTTTCAGGTGTCCCAATTTTTCTAAATTATAAAAGATGTTCTCAAAATGTGGCAGCAGAACATATTTGTATTCTTTATGTAATATCAGCCATACCTTTCATTTTTTGTCTCAATCCTATTGCTTATTTCATTGAGACATTAAACCTAGTCGTTTTAAAGACATTGGTAGTAAAGGTCACATGACCAAGCTCACTTAGCAATTAGCACTCCCGAGACTGAACTAGTTGACATGTCATAATCTGCGTTAACACTAGTGGCAAGATGTGATGCTAGTTCTTTACGCATTTCACCATTCATTTGGCATTTTGGTTTCAGCAATCAAAATTCAATCATAACATTTCTTTCTTGTCTTTCTTGCTTCAGATTTTTACAAGCTCTACCTTGGATAGTTTGTTTTACATCCTCCTCATCCATTACTTGACAGTTTATCTAATTCGAAGTTGAAGTTTACACAGTACACATACCCCACATTCTTTGTTGGTGAGCAAAACTGTGAAGACCCCCTGTACATCATAATTAGGCAGCCTTTTGTTACATTAAGTGCCAATCGAATACACTACCAGTAAGCCTACAGTATTACAAGCTAATCTCCCCTCTCTCCTTAGGATGGCCTTGTCAACCCCACCATCAGGAAGGACATGAAGGGTTCCCAGAAGCTATATTGTTGTCCAATAGAGGGCTGTCCACGTGGTCCCAACAGACCCTTCTCCCAGTTCTCTCTAGTTAAGCAGGTACCACATCACCACTGAAATGGCCTATTCAATCTGTGAGATTCTTTCGAGAGGACACCCTTTGAAAAAGCTAAAAATCCTCTGTAAACTTGCAATTTTCTATATTTTTCTCACCCTTTACCTCAAGTTTGTAGACAATACTCTGCAATTTAAACTGATATAGAGTATTATTAAATATTTTATTTTCTAAGATGATCACTGACTTAACTGGAAAAATATTAAAGCCAAGTCCTGCAGTCAAAAATAATGTCCTGCACCGATTATTGGCCCATATTCTTTTAACACAATCAGTCAATATTGATCAATTGTCAGTTTTGTACCCTGGTATGAAATATATGGTATTTAAATTGGAAACATCAAATGCCAATTGATATCATCTTATTTATATATTCACCTGTATATTCTAATAACAAACGCTTGCTGCCCCCCCACCCCCCAGGAAGGCTTCCTGCAATCTTCAGCTCTCCTGAATCTATTGAGAGTTGTTGTGATGAGACTAGATTGATTTAATTGTTTATATTATGGCCAAATTGGGAATAAGTAGAGAATAATAATTTAATCCAGTCTTTTTAACAAGACCCTCATCATACAACAGTGTATATTCTACTTTTCAGCACTTTATGAAGATGCATGCAGAGAAGAAGCACAAATGTTCCAAATGCAACAATGGTTACAGCACAGAGTGGGACCTGAGGCGGCACATAGAGGACTGTGGGAGGACGTACCGCTGCACGTGTGGCTGCCCCTACGCCAGCAGGGCTGCACTGCTGTCTCATATCTACAGGACTGGCCATGAGGTCCCAACAGAACACAGGTGCATGCTGCAGGTCAAAGTTGAGGGCAGTGTCTATGTTAGCTGGTAATGGCTGTCATGTTGCCAATGAAAATACACCAATATTGTGTTTGCAGAGTGGCTCAGGCGTTCTGTCATACTGTGAGTCCAGTCAAACACAATTGATCATTGAGTGATTTGTCACTAAACATTTTGTCCAAGGTTGATAACATGCTATACAGTCATCTAAAAGTTAAATGTACTTTGTTTTGTTAAATTAATGGCTAGTTAACATTTTACCTTTACAAGTACCCAGGCTTTTTAAGGCCAAGAAGAAAAATGCTGCCATGTGGAAATATCTGCAACATGAACTGCACAACCGGTCACTGGGATCAGTTAGACATGCTATACTGAAAGAAGTCTACAAAGCAAGGGTCTCTTAAAGCAGCATAGTTTTGTTCTTCAAATATACATCAACACATTTAATAATATACTTAGCAGACATTCCAGTTGGGAACTTTAATATGCTTTGATATTTGTCATTAAATTGAAAGACTTGCCAAATTCTTAATGTTTCTCTTTAATATAATTATTTTTTACATTAATAAATGATTGTGATGTTATTGAAATCAAATCAAATTCATATTCCAGAGCAAGAGATGAAGCTTCACCTGACGCCAATTAAAAGAGTATGGAATATTAGGAGTTGTATGTGTAGCCAGAATGTGGAATATGACTTTATATTTTTATTATTTACAACATTTGAAAAAATGCTTATTTCAAAGCCCAATTCCATGGATTAAACTCCATGAAAATCCATATAATAATTTTTTTTGTCTAGGTTTGGTCAATCCATTGCAGTTTTAGCTGCTTGACATATTCTTCGCTGTGTTTGCAGATATCCACCAGTGAAAAAGCGGAAGATGGAGAGACTGATAAGCGGTGCAGCAAAGGTCAAGCCCAGTGAATCCATGTGTCAGATCATCACAACCCACAGAGAACTCTCAGAAGGCTCCCTTCCCTCAGACAGGATGGGCCACACCCCAGACTCATTCAGACCTCACAATAATCCTCCTAAACAACTCCAGAAACTCCTATTACCAAAGCCTAAAGTGGCTTTGGTGAATGTCCCTGTGATGCACTTGGCTCACCTCCCTGTCCTCCTCCCCTCCACTGAGAGTGGGGCTTTGAGGTCTGTGGTGCTGGCTGTGGATAGCCAGGGCTCTTTCAGCACACTCCACCTCATGCCCCAGTCTATGGGGGCCATGGTGCCCCACCTGGACCCTAAGAACCTTTGCTTCAGGGGTAGCATGCCTGCCTCTCGCTCCAGCCTGGGGCCGATTAGCACAGGGGTACAGGTTAGTCTAGAGCCAGGGGGTTCTGCCAATGACCTAGGGGGACCCAGGGGAAGAAGCACTTCCACCAACATCCAAACAGACATCTCTTACTTATCCCGGATGCCTGTTGGTGTGGGGCTTGATGTGGGCCCCATTGGTGAGCCATCGGTCTCATCATGTTCCCAGACAGACATTAGTGTGAGTGCTCAGGTCCTACTGCCCATCAGTGTTGAGACCCAGACGTTTCCCTCTAAGGCCAAAGCCACCACCACCATTGGGGCGCAAACCGACACTCACAGTCTCAACCAACTGCCCTTCCCCTCTTCCTCCCAGTTTCCCTACATCACCAGAGAGACCCAGACCAACTTCCCACTAGCTGGGTTGGAAGAGAGGGCCCAGATCAACCAGCCCATCATGTGCTCAGACCTCTTCGACAGCTACTCCCTCAGTGTCTCAACACAGACAGCACCGACTGATGCCCACTTCAGAGCCCATAGTGTTAACAGCCCCCTCTCCACCGCAGGTCACGGTTTCTATGACGATGACAAATCTGCAGCGGGCATGTGTTTTGGCATGCAGACAGATGATCTCCAGCCGGGAAGCGTAGCGGACAACCAAACCCAGACCACCTTGGCTCTGTTCAATGACCTTGAGAACATCTTGTCTGGTGACTCTCTATCTGCTCACCAGGTGTTAGTAGATTCTTCAACAGACTGTGGGTCTGGCTTGGGCTCTGTTCAGGAACAGCACACAGGCATTGACTTTGACTTTGAAGAGTTCCTGAATGCGGCCCACATCCAGACACAGACGGAGGAGAGTGCGCTTGGTGGCCTGGGGGCTGACACGCCCCTGGAGGTTCTGGACATCCAGACCCAGACGGACTTCCTCCTCTTGGAAGACCTGGTTGACAGTGAGGGGCCAGGCCGGAGCCAGGCCAGTGACCTGGAGCTGGAAATGTTTGACACTCAAACCCAGACTGATCTTAACTTCCTGCTGAACGCTGGAGGCCACATGCCTCTGGGCAACATTCTGCGCCAGTCAAGTTTCTCTATGAGCACTGATTCCTCTGACACTGAGACACAGACAGACCTCCGCCAACCACTGACTCCAACGGCAAACTCCAACACCATTTCCTCTGTCTCCCAGGGCGACCAGGCCAGGCTTCTAAGTAGTGCAGAGACGCAGACAGTTACCAATACGGCATCAGAGGGCCTCGGAAACCTCTTCCTGACCAGCAACGAGACCCAGACTGTGATGGATGACTTCCTGTCAGCTGACATGGCCTGGAACATGGAGTGCCACTTCAGCTCAGTGGAGACTCAGACATGTGAGGAGCTGTTTGCACTGTTTCAGCACTCTGAGAAGCCCAACAGCTGAATATCCCATTTTCCATGGAGGCTACCTTATCAGTCTATACAACAGGTTTCTTGCCTGTCCAAGAGGGCCTTTTCTTGGCTTCTACTCATCCTCTATGGTCAATATCCCTCTACTAATGGATGTTTGTTTAAATATAGAAGCAAGCCTTCTCTTAGAACATTCCTCAATACAAAATGGCATGTCCCAGATAGCTCCAAAGCACTTTATCTGTTCATAAATATGATTTCTCATCCTGTTTATGTATTTGCACATACTATTTAAATATGTAATTTGTCAGAAAGCCGGATTATTCTGTTTACAATGTTTCAACATCAGAGCGCCAGTGTGCTATCTGTCATGTTTTCATTAAGTGTCTGTAATGCCTTTTAGTCTTTTCTTAATCAAATGTCTATTGAAATGTTTCAGGCATTTTTGTTGCACAAACATACTGTATGAGTGAAATTCTAAATAGTTGCCTCACTCTCATTGTTGAAATGTGATTGTGAAGTGCAGTCTTGTAAAAACTGTCCTATTGTTGTAGGGCAGCCCAGTTATATATATAATCTGGGTCAGGATACAGCGTAAGCAGACTAGCTTGTCATTGTATTTCACTTATTAATTAGATGGCTGTAAGTTTATAACGGCACACTGGCCTGAAGTGGTACAATACATAACAAAACAGGATTTAACTTTTCTTTAGTCATTGACTACATTGTGATTGTTCACCACATATATCAAGACTGAACCTTACTAATCATAAACTGTTTAAATGTTACAGTTTATCAAAGTTTTTGAACAAATGTTACAATCTAATGTATAATGAACCGGATTGGTCTTAGCTGGTATCATTATGCTACCTAAGTTAGGCTACCTCATTGCACATGAACCCCATTCTTTGAAACACACATTTGTCAATACAAGGTCATTGTGAACTTTATAAGAGTTCTCCGATTTCAGTATTTCTTAATGTTTGATTTTGTTACGTTGGTGCCTTAAACCAAGTATTTTGCATTTTGTGTATTTGTTTGTTTTTGGCGATTTGTGATACTGCTGCTTGAATTACAAAGGAGATAAAAACAAATGTCAATTATATTTATTTCTGGGAGGTATATTCAAAGAACTCTTGAGTATCGTTAATGTGCATGTTGTCTTCATTTTCTGTCCTTGCAATATGTTTTGTTGCACAATAAGTTAGAATGTTGGTATTTGGATAACGGTGTCTTCCAGAGGGGTGAGATAGTATTCATATGTTGGTGAAGCTCATGGTGGCCATTTCAAAATGTACATTTTGTCCATGGTGTTATGGTTGATGGAAGATCCACTTTTGACCAATTTTTCGCCTCCTGGCAGAAGCAAAAAGATTTTTGATAAAATATCCTGGTTATTGAAGTTGATCCTATTGACCTAAATGTGCCACAGGACCATTGGAAGCTAAATAGCTCAATAGCATTAATCACTTATCAAAACATTTTAGAAAGATGCCCTTTACAACATAGGAGAGGAAAGGCAACCATACTTTTTTTGCTCTACCTTTTTTGCTCTACCTTTTTAAGGTTCGAGTATTTATATAAATATAAAAATTAATACAATCCACTGGGGATAATTTTTTTTTTTTTAGCATAGCTCAGTATTTGAATAATTTTGTTAATTTCCTTCAACAGTGTAAATACTCTTTCACACCCCTCTGATCCACATCATGTCTATGTTCTAGGAATTATATGCAGTATTTTGTCAAAGGCAGCATTTCTCATACTGTGTTACACGCAGTAGGTTTTGAATTGTACTGATAAACTGCAGAATGTATATAACACTGTGCCCATACATGTTTTTGCACTGTTTCCTGAAGAAACTGAATTGTTTCATTCCAGTATGTAAAAGATACTCAACCTACACTACATTTCTTAATTTTATTGTACTGCACTGAAAATTACAGCATTTTAAATTATTGTTAATAAACTTGATTTATAATAGCGCAGAGGGAAAGCTGCCTTGCTTAAAAAATAATGTACAGCGGACTACACGGAGGTGTCAACTTTTGTGCTTTGGCTTTTCTCAGTAGGGAGTGCATGCAGTCTTTGGTGCCTGAAGAATGTATTTCAGTTGCATTTCTGTTCGCAGACTACAGTTCTATTTCTGTTGTATGTGTGTGTGTAGGGGGTTGGTAAAGGTTGCCCTGTTGTTTGGTTGTGGCGGCTAAGCAGCAGATGCTCCAATAAACTCTTCAAAAAATTGCATCGTTATTGAAACAAATTGAATTTTTTTGCTGAAGGGTTGTACTTGCTTAGTTCCCTTTACAACATAGGAGAGGAAAGCATGCTTTGAAAATGTAGGAAAAATACACGTTACAATTATTGGAACTCATAGGAATTCTTATGAACCAAGTCTTAATAGAAGTACATTTTTAAGTGGTCATCCACTACTTTCTGTTTCACTGGGTTATATATATGGACAAAAGTGACAAAATTCCTTAGTCATGTAGTCATATGTATGGATATGGGTATTACGCCTGATAATACCCATATCCACTATTAAGTCAATAATTTAGAAATTCAACTGAAGGTGTGATGAGCTTGACTAGAAAAGGACCCAAATGTATTTTCTGCTAATGCACAGTATGGAGAATGGTTCAAGAGGTAAAAAAAAACACTATCAAAGGATCACAGTTGGAGAACTGTCAAAGTAGTTTGAATCTTCGAGTCAGCAAGTCTAGAACTACTACTAGATGTCACCTCAATGCCAATCAGATTTTTGGAAATCTTCCCAGAATAAGGTCTCAAAACAAATGTCAGCACAGAGGTTTTTACTAAATGCCATTGAAACTTTGGAACTGGGTCCTATGGTCAGATAAGACAAAAATAGATATTTCTGACCAGAAACGATGGAGATTCTGTAGGTTTATGGTAAAAAAGGATGGTTATGCAGAAAATACTTCCTGATATGAGGTTTGGTGGTGGCTATTGAATATGTTGTGGGTTGTTTTGCTTCTAAAGACCTGGGGAACCAGTTTCTCGGTTACCTGGTATCCTGAACTGACCAAACGATCAAGCTTTTGCATTGCCATCTCAGTCCCTAACTCAGTCCCTTAACCTAAAATTATTGAAAACCTGTCATTTGAGCTAAAGAGGAATGTCCAAAAGTTAGGACAAAGGACTTAAGCAACTGGGGAGATTTTGCATGGATGAATGTTCTTCAAACCCTTCTGTTCCTCACTCAAAACCTTTAATATTTTTTGGAAAGGAAAGAAAATGGTGCAGTGGTCTCTTGTTTGTCTGCTGCTGTTATCTTGGCAAGTTGACAGTGAACAAAGAGCTGAATGGGTAGGTATGAATAACTGACACATTCGAGAAACATTTCAGTCCACTTTGGCTCTGGTAAATATTTTTTGTTTGAACAATTTTACCTAAATGAAAGGTTAGATTTCTCAAGCTGATAAACAACATTATTTTCTGACCTTTTTGCACATCTTTATCAAGTGTTCCAATAATTTCAGAAGGCACTAGAGTCAAATCAAATATTTTATTAAGTTATACTTATAACACCATACTCCAAATTGTACACACTCACTGTGCATTTTAGGATACAAATCACTCAGTTTTCCATTGGCTGTATGGCTGTATGTAATTATACTACAAGTTTTATTACTTGTACTACGGTCAGTCAATCTAGTAATGCTATACAAATCTCTTGGTGGGGGTCTCACCTAGCAAGTATTTGAATGAGGGACAGACATCTAATCACTGACTTCATTACATTTCATGTAGGTAGTAAATGCAGTTGCTTTGGCAAAGTCTCAGGATATTTTTGGCATACTGAGGAGCACAGAGGGGTTCTGAAATGAGAATGGCTGTGATTTAAAGTTTAACAAGCAAGAATCCAAGACCTACAACACTTTAGTAAAGGTAGCACAGTTTCTGATTAACTAAAAGCTCAATTGTTAACAAAAATGATCTCAATGAGCGCTGCTAGAAAATTACATACAAAATGTAGAAGTAAGCTCCGCTTTAGTAATACATACATATTCTTTCATTTATCACTTCATTTTAAATACTTAAATTCCTATGTGGGTTTACTGAGTGGAAGGCAGAATCATAACAGGCCTAACAGATTTCCTTCTGAATAACCAGTATTCACCAATTAAAATGACACATGTATTCTGTCTATCTGGATCACTTTGCATTATTTAGTTTGATGGAGTATTGCAGTAATGATGAACAAAATCCAAACTTAGAATTAATGTGAGAAACATAAGCTGGTAAGGAAATGTGATGACGCAAAAAATTGCAAGAATAGCCAACTGTAAACGCGGGTCAATTCTAGTTAGTGTGATGAACCATGTGACTTTCATTTAACAGAGTTTATAATAGTCTTATATCTATTTGAAGACATCTTGCAGAAAACTTAATTTAATCATAATCTCACAAATAATGAGCGTTCGGGATGGTAGAGATTATGAAGAGTGCAGAGCAACATTCTCTGGTCAGAGTAGTCTCTGTACCGAGGCTGAGACAGGCACTCTGGTCCCAAACAGAATGGGCAGCTGAGGCTCCAAATGCTTTAGGTTCTTTGTCCTCAGTCCAAAGTATAGTCTATGGCCACTACTGGTCTGAGTGTCCTGTCTGAGGTGTCTTCCCAGGGGGTAGGTGACACAAGATACAGGATCAGCCAGTGTACTGATGGACATGTCACATCTTTTGGGCATGTAGCCACTGAAATTAGGCAGTAAATGGTGGCTCTGTTTTGACGGCCAATACTTATAGGTGAGGGGTCCCTGGTTGGTGTCATCAGGCACAATTGTTTTGTCTGTGTCTCTCATCTCCTCTCTCCTTGCCACACTTCCTGTATTCTCCCTGGCAGGCGTGGGATCCACAAAACAAGCACTGAGTCGCCGGCTAGGTCCACCCATCTGGAGCTGGCTGGGGAGGCTCTGGTGTCTGAGCCGACAGGTCTTCACAGGCGGTAGAATAGCAAAGCTGTTGAGAAGCATAGTCATGTCGCCACATCTGTCCCTCATGGGACACTGTGAGGCTGAGTGGTGGAGGTGGTGCTCCTGAGAGGAAGCCAAGCCCAACTGTAAGTTACTCGTCTCACACGGCTCATCGTTTTCCTCCACCATCTTGCCTTGAAGCGTCAGTTTCTGTGTGGCTTTTTGGAGGTCCCGAAGGGACTCTGTTGGGGATGGCTTCTTTGAAGAGGATATAGTATAGGTATGACGAGAAGAGCTGTTCGGGAAGTCTCGTAGGATTGTTGAGGCATCTTTCTCCGGAGGTTCCAAAGAGTCACAGGACACTGGGAATTTTGCTAAGCTGAGCTCAGATTCATGGGGCTCTGAGAGCTTCACAAGGTCTATACATAACAGGCAATGGTGGTGGTCTGGGTCTCCAGTCTTCATCCTCTTTTCTCTCCTCTGTGTCTTAATTAGGCAGCCAAGTGGAGTAGTTCTTCCCCAGCCCTGGATCTATTTCAACAACAAACACAATAGAATTAAGGGATGCACTGGAAAAGTGTATCAGAGAAAAATGGTAAAAAATACTGTCTGTTTTACTGTTTCTTAGCTTGCATGAAAACGTAAATGTGCACACAGTATGTCTTGTGTTTAAAAAAGTGCCGCTTAATGAAACGTCACTCACAATCTGGCCAAAAAAGAATGAGAATCTATGTATTACATACAGCTTCCTCCCAACCAGAGAGACAGAGAAACTCAAACGGCTCCTGTTCTTTGGATGTGATGTCCTCGCTGATATCCAGAAGGGCATTGACATGGTCTCGGTCAGTTAGTTGAAAGCTCTGATCCCATTCTGTGTCTTCAAATTCCACATTTCTCTCATTAAGCACTTCAAACGTCTCCTGTTCCCATTCATTGAACGTGTCCATTTTAGTATATCTGTGTGAAATCTGTGCAGATAAAAAAACACCCATCTCTCATAAGCACTCATTTATTATGGTTAACAATGGTGCAGTAGGTTAGTTGGTAGGAAAGATAATAGTTTAGAAAAACAGCTATCATTAATCGTAAGGACTGAATCTGTCAATTTTTTTTTTTAAAGATTACGATAAGTTATTTAACTATGTAGCTACCAAGCCTCAGCTAGATAGCTAACGTTTTTGGTTCAACTTATCATGTTTACAACCTCTGACCTGTCCAGTATTTAAGTCATAGAAAGCTTGCTCTAGCTATTATAAAAATATTGCTCTTGCATTGCACTCTTGCAAGCTGCTGTACAGTACTCGCTAAGGAGGCTATTAGCGACAGCAACGGACAGGCACGACAGCAAGTAACTTACGTTACTTTAGGCTGCCAGAACAGAACAAGCAAGGCTATAAAATAACAGGCAACTTACAATTAAGGGGTTCGAGTTCGAGATTTTCCTCACCAGCACAACTATGCAATACTTTCATTGGCTCTTTGGGGTTGTTACAGTCAACTTAATAAAAGGCAGTAACACAGAACGCTCATAAAATATTTATCAGTCTTGAGGCTTACACGAGAAACCCCCAAAGAGTACTTCTATACCGTTCAAGACAGCAAGCTCTGTTTGGCTAGAACTCTGTTCCCATGACAACCCTGCAACAAGAAGGCGCTCTCTGACAGAAGTGACGTAGAGGCAGGCGAGGAAAGCGACTATGTGTTATTAAAATACAATTCTGTACTTATGCAACATTGTTTCCTGTCTGGCTAATACTTATGTTTTCTTTCACAGTGCGTTTTATTAGGCCTACTTGCAGGTATGTTTCTAAACATAAATAACCCATAATCTTTATTTAGTCAAGCTTGTTTAATAACGTCGGTCAAGTAATCTTAGTTCCGGAAAGCCATTGATTTCCAACCAGGGGTACTAGGACCACTGGGGGTACTTGGCCTATCAACAGGGGCTACTTCAGAAGATGAATGAGGCTGTAGGCTTACTGATTACATGCAAATGTAGGGGTACTTTAGCGGTATTCAGTGTAGAAATGATAAAATTCATTATGTGGTACAGTTACCAAAAAAAGTTAAGGAACCGCTGACTAGGCTATCGTATTCCCTGTTATTTAACATAGATCCTTCAATAAATGTAGCCTATTATACTATGCTTAACAGTCTTTTATACAGTAGGTTTAAAAGTAGTTGGTTTAAATATGTGTTCGCCTGAGTAAGTTGCTCTCTTAAAAGGCTTATCTGTTTTCTTTTAAAAGACTCATGTCTGGAGATGCGGCGTGCTTGTAAATCAGGAAGCAGTTTTGCTCATGGCCGAAATGAGACGGGCTATTTGGCACGTATTATCTGAACCAGGAGATGTCCAACCTCTCATTGAATCCCACAGTGCATTGCAAATCTTTCAACCACTTCACAATATGACAGTGGCAAGCTGCTGCAAACGGTTAGGGAATATTTTTTTAATATAATAAACGAATTTGTATGCGTAGGAATGAAAGCGAACGGAATTTATGGATGCTGGTCAGGTATGTTGCCTGTTATTTTAGATGCACTTGCAACGGCTTGTCTTATTGGTTACGAAATGCGCAGTGTCACAGTCTGACGTGGGTAACACAGCGCCTATCCGTGTGTTTTGCTTTTCACGTCTTCTTCCTTTCTCGATGCGAACATTTATACTCTGCGGACCTCTCGCGCTTTATGGAAACCGAGGCTGAGCGTCCTGTCGTGGTCATGTTGCCTCCCAAGAACTGCCTCCCGAGAAACTACAGCTGTATAGCTGGGTTGTTCGGGAGCTTGGCAGCGGAGCCGAAACAAGAAGACGGTGTAGACGGGATGGAGTTGAACGGAACATGTGAACCCATCGAGATGCATGTGGTAGATGAAAGACCAAGAGGACGGGAATCCTTCCTCAAACCACCGCAGAGTCCAAACCTGCGTCGGAGGTGCAAGTCTCTGCCGACCCCCATTGAAAGAGCGAAGCTCGAAATATCCCGTAGCCGGAGTCCTTGCAGCCAGAAAAGGGTCCGTTTCGCGGATTCTCTGGGCCTGGAGCTCACCTCCGTAAAGCACTTCGATGACACTGTTATGCCCAATGTACCGGAGCGCATAACGGCCAGATTCGACCGGGTTCCTCTGCACCTAGACCCATTCGACAAGTTCCCCCGGGCACCGACCACCCAATCCACTTTTATGGAGCTGCAATTTACGAACCCCGGGACCCTACCAGGCTTTAATCAGAAAGTGAAAGAAGTGAAAGTGTTGTTGGAGTGTGCGGAAGCCGACGAGTTCAGTCTATCTGGCGTTGTGCGTGTTTTGAACCTGGCTTTCGAGAAAAGTGTCTATTTGAGGTTCTCAATTAACAACTGGATAACATTCATGGACAGTCTGGCATCATATATCCCCCAATCAAGCGACGGTATTACAGACAAATTCTCCTTTAAGATAATTACACCGACGACGTTTCTGGAGAGCGGAGGCACATTCCAATTTGCAATTAGATACTGCGTTGGTGGAGATGAATATTGGGACAATAATAACGGAGAAAACTATAAAGTACGACGCCACAGGTTTAAGATTTCACCACCCCGTGAGTGGGAGGATGGCTGGATTCACTTCATCTAACTTGTGCTTAGGCGTTCTCACCAGCGAACTGTGTGCGTAAATCGCTCGATTTCTACTGGCACCGGTTTACCTTAATGAAGAGAATGACATTGACATGGAATATGTTTGTAGAGCCTTGTGCCCTTTGCTAGGCCCTTGTCGTGAACATCCTCTTACGTAATGCATGGGCACGTGCCATTTGAAACGTGCCCGGTATATTCCCCTTTTACGCATCACTGCCCCTCTCCAAGACGCTGCGTTGCTCGATGTATTTATTCTCACTTTTCATCCGAGGCCTAAACCGGATGGGGCCGATGGAAGGTTTTCAGACCCCTAAATATTTTTGCTGCTTCAAGAAAGTAAATACATCCAATTGCCATGTAATTTGTTTTAACATTACCTATTTTCATTATATTTTCCTATGCCTTAAAATCGACCATTACAAATAACGGGGAACCGCTGCTGAATACCCTGATCGATATTGGTTTATTCAGTTTTAGAATGACTATATCATTGTTGGGGAAATAATTTACTTCTCTCTGGCACAGCTTTACAAAGGGATGTTTGACAGAGGAAATCAACCTACAAGTCTTATTTGCTGGCTATGAATTACAACAAATGTTTAATTAAAGTGACGTTCAGTGTCAGTGAACTTGATGAAAGTGTAACCCTAAAAAGTCTAGCAATAGCCAAGTAGAATTCTCTGGTATGTCCCCTAAACAGGTAATATAATATTTAGCTACATCTCTACCACTGTCAAATGCCAACGTGTGCATATGTTATATCTTGGTCATTTTTCAAATAGAGGGCATGTAGGTATTGTATATTTGACAAAGAAAAACAATTGTACAGATTATTTTGTACAGGATCTAGTACTTTATCTTCAGTCCAGCACTACTAATCACATATTTGATTAATTCAGTAGGCGTTGCTGTTTATATTTTACAACATTCCTGTTGTGGCACTCTGGCAACCAGTCATAATAATTACCTAAGTATCATGTTGTAAAAAATCTTTGAGTAATTTCTATGGCACCAATGTCTTTCTATAGAGTCACAATTACTCCATCACCCATACAGCTTCTTTATCAAGGTTGAGCTTTAAATGAAAAACCCACATGGAGATGACTCTATTATAACTGTCTACACAGACAACGTACAGAAATTTCTGTTATATCTTCGGACCTAAGTGTTTGTGTTCCTTGTTGGACTTGAAATTCAACTGTTGCTGTTGAAAAGGATGCATTTACCTCAGATCGTTTTTACTGTAGTTTGCAGACCTCACGATCTTCCAATAAATCCAGGTTTTTCTCTTTTTATTCAGGTTAAACATAATGTAAAACATAATTTTTTATGAAATACTGTAGATCCAAAATAGAGACACTCATGGCTTATCAAAACTCATCCAGTCCAGTAAAACCATAGTGTTTGATAATTGTTGTTTTTTGTATATAAATGTTCCAATGTGCAGTGTTATATTTAATGTACAGTAGTTGTCACACTTGTGATACTATCAATAGTGCTTCTGCTGATTTCAAATGTGCAATGTTAGACTTGGCTAACAATTTACTATACAAAACAACAGTGTTTGAATGCTAGAACAGTATATTGTATACCTAATGCAATTGAACTGGTTCTTAGGCTGAACTCCTCTACTGACACTCTGGCAGCACATACTGTAGAGGGCTCAGTTAGATGGAGAACAAAGTATACTATGGGATGTAAACTCAAAAGTCCACATACACAAAGTGTTTGTCTGTATGTACTGGATAGCATGTTATAATCTTAGTTTTTATTTGAGTTATCATTTGTGGGAATTTTCTATTTGATGAAATTTGGAATGTATCAATATTCTATTTTGTTTAGGAACCTTAAATAAGTTTGAGTGCAGTTCTGATAATAAGAATATTTATTCATAGAATATAGATATTTGCTTTAAAGTCAACATCATTAGGTGTTGATCCACTACCAGGAGGGAGCTTGGCCAAGCTATTCTGCCCTCAGAATTGACAATGGTACAAAGACCACTAAGCATGTCAAAATGCTTATTTATCAGAGATATTTTGTTTATCATAGTTGTGAAATTTCTAGAGGTCGGCTTTTAATCTCGATAACAAATGTATAGAGTCTGGTTGGACCAAAATAAATTAACTTATGGTCCCACATCCACCATTTTCTATGCAGTACATAGTGACCCCATTTTAGAGGACCAACAGTTATTTACAGAATATATAATTAATATTTTGTACTGGGTTGCAAACCCTTGGTATTTAATGCCTGCCTGAAGTCTGCAACCCATAGACATCACTAGGCTTTGGCTGTCTTTCCTGGTTACACATCTACCAGACATGTAATGCAGCCATCCTCAGTTCCTCTTTTAATCCGGGGCATTTTTGCATTCAGTCCGGTCTTCAGCAGGTAAAAAGCAGGCACAATTATGTTCAGGTTGGTTGATTGAGTTGGTCCTCCAAGAACATTCATTTGTAAGGCCCAAAATAACCCATTGTCTGCTTTTGCAATATGGGGTTTGGGTCATTGTTCTGCAGCAAGGTGATATGCCATCCAATGAGTTTTGAGGCATGTGATTGAATCTGAGCAGACAAAATGTTTCTGTACATTTCAAAATTCTTGCTGCTGTGAATGATAGTTGCCGACACATCCATGGCTATCTCCTGGAGAGTGTTCCTGATATATGAAAGAGTTCTTTGTTTGTTTTTCATTATGGTGAGCCATAATTAAATGTTTATTTGGTAGTCCACTGTGGAGGTTTTAATGTACAAGTTCATTTGCCATTTTAATGAGCTAACGAATGCTTTCCTTCTTCATCTTAATGTACCAGTTGACTTTGGCATGCCAAATATTTTGGCTATGTCTCACTTTGCAGACGCTCTTATCCAGAGTGTCTTACAGTAGTGAGTGCACACATTTCATATGGCTTTTAGTGTGAGGTTGAAGGGCTTCCAAATAGTTATGTTGTAGGTTTCAAAACAATGTGAGTTGTCAAAACAAATTATGAATATGTTATAATTCCATGAACCTTTGCAGATATGTTCATATATGTTTTGAATATATGTCTCATATCAAAGGTTTTTTGGCTATGATTCTGTCAGCTACATAATAACATTTAAAAAATGTAATGGCAAGCAGTGGGTCGTTCCATGGTGAACACACATTTTAATATGATTATTTTCACTTGACCAAATCAAAGTTAAAGTATGACTAGCCTTTTCTGTTACACAATGGGCTTTGTGAACATTGGGGAAAAGCTTGAAATATGAAATGGACATACATTTAATTTTGTTGTAGACAATAATTTTATACAAAAATATATTATCAATAATTGGTTACAAATTGAAATAGAAAATACTGTAGCAGTTAAATCCAAATAGGATGTAAACATGCCAAAATACACGCTGAGTGTATACATGCTTTATATACAACCAGGAATGTTCCATAGGTTGTATATAAAGTATATCTGCAGAAGGTTCAGTTGCCTTAAGTTCAGAGTTCATACTGAAACGAACACACCGGATGTGTTAGCTGTGAAGGAATGTTTAGGTAGGTTGATTAAAATGGGATAATTGGTAAAGCAGCACAAGCATACGCTGGCTAAAGAGAATCTTGGCAAAATAGTTTTTTTTGCATTCTTCTAAAAACAACATGTGCTTTGGAGAATCAAACTTAAGAAAGGAGTGACTAATGATTGTAGTATTGAGCTTTGAAGGTTGAGTATATTTGCATAGTACACCGAAGAAATACAACTAAAATGAGCTATGGTTGGGTTTGGTATGCTAACAGTTGGGATTGGTATGTTTGTCATGTCTGTGAAAAGCTACTAAACAAGATGTTATTCATTCCCAATCATGTTTGATACATAACACAGCATTCTCTCACTGTGAAATATTATTGGACATAGTTTAAGTTCACTTATGCTGTATATATATATATATTTTGTTTTATTTAATGCACTTTGAGAATATCCTTTAAAATAAAAAAATGCTTTACAAATGTAATACATTATCATTATGTGTTGAGTGAAGGAAGTATATGTCCAACTAATTATATGTCCATTTAATTATTTCCATTTGTTGAACATATGATGTTATCAATATTATTTTTTAAACCTATGCAAACCATTCTTACTGCAGTCCTTCACCTGTCTGTGTTGATGTGTCTTGGTAACTGACATTATGTTTGGAAAGAATGTTTAGTACTGCATTTCGGCTGTATGCATGCACAGTTGAAATACTCCATCTTATTTTTATGGTGAGTTTGTAATGTAGCTTATATTTTATTAAAACAATGGCAGCAAATGCCTTTGTGTTGAAAATTCAAATGTGTTGTACATTTTTCTGTCTTTTATCATAGCGAAATTGACCGTTTTTACAATGGGGCTGTTTGTAAGCCTAACACAATGGGAACTGGCTAGATGCAATCTTTAGCCACAGTATATAAGACAAATCCCACAAGCCCCAGAGGTGCCTTATTGCTTTTATGCACTGATTAATTTGCTGCCATACCTGTGGCGCATGGTTTCAAATACCACAGCTTCCAGCAAATCAGTATTCAGGGTCAAACCATTCTAACCTTCAACCATACGATGAAAAAGCATTTTTCTAGCAATTAAGCGTACCCATTTTGTGAAGTGGGTATAAATACTTAGGTTTTTTTGGGAATAAGAGAATAAGCTACAGAAAAGAATGGATCCTTAACACAATAAGGTGTCCTTGACCCTTTCCATTCTGATGAATAAGCTGATTCATGTAATATCATCGTGGTATAAGGCAGACATACACAGGGGTCTATTTACATCCATATGATAGTACTATGGCACTTCATTAGCTAGTAATTAATCTATGCAATAAATTGCATTTATCTGGACAATTAATATGAGTGCATGAATAATGAAAAACTATCTCATTCCAATATTTACTGTAGTCAAAACAGCAGTTATCAGGGTTTAAAATGAGGCACCCTATCCATTATTGATTGTTCATACTCTGATCACATCTCTTTCCACTGAGTGACTAACAAAGGATGCCTAAAAATATATCATTAAAAGAAATGCCCATTTTTAAATGCCTCCAAATGCCATACAATTAAAAACAAAAGCAAGAATGAATGTTATTTATTTAATTTTTACATTAGGAGCCCAAAAACATATGCCAGTCATGGCCGTTGTTTTAAAAAATGTATTCATACATTTTAAATGACTGCGGAAATATCATAGCTTAATTCATAAAATATATGACTTCCTGCAGGATAGAAAACTTAATATTCTGAAAAAGTGTTCTGTTAAAATATTTACTGTCTGTTAGGGGATCTCTGTGTGTATGATAGTGTGCTTGTGTGAGTACATGTCTATGTGTATGTACATGCCGTGTCAATGTGAATTTGTGCACATACATATAATATTTAAACTGTCATCAGTGTGAATGCTTAATGTTTTCTGGAAAACCAGGCCAAAGGGCATGCTCCTTTCTAGAGGAGGTTATGTGTAGTCTTGTTAATCTCATTTAGTATGTAGGTGAACGCTACATATGTTATCCAGGGGATCTGCACGTGTAAGAGGGTCTGTAGAGGATCTTGGTAGCGTTAGTTTACTTAGTGCACAGTTTATTTTGTTCACAGTGTGCATCATGTGAAATTCCTTTGAGTGAACATGTTTGTTGAGCTACTCAACCAACTTCAAATAGACTGCAACATTATGCATGTCATTTAACCTATTATTGTTCATTGTCTCTCAACCTTTGTATGTATTTCAGCGTTACTCTTTGCATCTTTTTAGTCCTCAGCGTATCTCCCGCCATTCCTCCGGTTGCCCCTCGGACAGAAACCCATGGCCTTGTCACTGACTTGACGTCTTGTCAACGCCCCCGCACCCAGAAGCCCACACAAACCCGCACACTATGATGGGTATACAAAGTGAAGGCAATCAAACCGAATCATCCTCACACCACCATCTGGTCGAGGCATTGGTTTTTCCCTCCTCTTCTCTGGATCGCTCATCACTCCCTTTAGGTTTCAGGTCAGCAATTGTGGTTGCTTGTGTTATTGCACAGCCTCTTATACCAACTAATGTCATTCCTTCTTCCTCATTGTTGTTTAATTCACGTCCTGACCGGATGCAAACACATTATGTCTCAGTAACTCAGTAATGAATAAAATGGTGTTGAAAGTCATTTCTATTTATATCATTCTACTGAAAAGGGAAGTGTATGGAAGGTATTAGAATTACTTTCCAAAGATGCAGCTGGGCCCAAGAGAACAACAGAATGCATCAGACCAGAACGAGATGTCTTTATCTGGGAAATGCCTCTAGAACAGCTGTGTGTAGTCTCCATACACAAACAAATTCACATTTTGAAAGCTGCACAACAAAACAGGAAATTACAGTTAATGCTAATTCTACCACTATATGGCTAATTCATACACTTGAGCAATAATGAGCATTAATCACCTCTCACTCAGTCTTGCCCAGATGGCCTCACAAAGTCACTCAACCTGCCACAGCATTACATTGTGCCACAAAATCAATCGGTCAGTCGTATGAAGACGGTACATTGTGATTGTCAAAAATATAACTATAAGAATTGTGCACAGAAAATATAATCAGCAGTGCTGTAACAGGCAAAATACTTAAACTTTTCTTCTTATAATTATAACCTGTGTCACATGAAGTTATACATTAACTGGTGAATAAAGCATATTTGAGGGCTGTTAAATAGTACAGTTTTATTGGTTCTTAAAGCCCTTGGCACACGTTTCTCCTGATAAATGTAATTTTGTTGTGCACAAAGTATTTAATGGCTTTTCAGTCTCTTCCATTGTCCCTTAGAGTCAGATTTTCATCTAAGAATCTTTGACAGTCTACTTTTCCAGGGACCTTCATTTCCTAATGAAGTCCTTGAAATTGTGTTCCACCATTTCTCACTCCTGTGACCAGGGCCTTCTTGATTTTTCTTTACATAAAAGAAAGAAAGCAATTGAATAAATAGATTGCTCACCATCAATTTTGTTAAAAAAATGTCAAGAGTTCTCCATGAATACAATATCCTTTGGAGTCATTGGAAAAACTCACCCTTTTGACTTGATGGCAACAAGTTTTTTTAGGACCACAGTTTTCTTCCTTGAGGTAGCAGCCCTTTGATCTGAATGTCCATCCCTTAAGTTTCCTGAAACTGTGGCGACATATTTTCTAAATTTTGTGGTTGTGATGTTTCCCGGAAGTTTGGCTCCGCAGCCTTCTGCATAATGCTTTATGCAGTCACATCCTCGAATGTTCCACTGTGATCAATAAAATGGAAGTGCAAAAATGTAGGGATTGCTGGAGGTAATCCCAACCTCTTCCCTGGTTTTAATCAAGAGTTCCACAGACTCTCTTACATTTGCTGGGAACAGCACTGGTACTTGGCAGCTCCTTTTGACCCGTACCTCTACCCATGTGAGTTTCTGGGATAACTCTTTTTCAAAAGGTGACAGACCCTCCAGAACGTCATCCTGCATACTCTGTTTGATTCTCTGCAGATAAGTGTTTACTTCCATTCTATAAACGTCTCCTTCATGGCGCCGATTGTGTTGACTTTAGAGAGCACACTCCATGATCTTTGTGAAGGATGGTCAATGAGAACATTTTTGTTGACTTGCTCAAGGTATTTCAAATGATCCTGGAGCTTCTTGATGTCCTCTGGTAGAGGCAGGATTTGGGGGCTGTTCTGTTTATTTTGATATAGTGATTTCAGTGCATTGGATGACGTGTGTTGTCCATTCCAGTTCAATTAATTCAAGGAAATGCTCTGCTCTTCCCTTTAAAACAATGTCCTCTTGACGTAGAGCTTCTTCTTGCAAGATATATGACACCTTCACAAGAGAATGATGCAGTTTGAGTGCAGTTGAGGGATCTGAGAATCAGTTTGTCGAGTGATCAAACCCAGTCATCTATTTTACAGCCTCAAGTAATGTGTTGAACTTTCCTGGCTTGATCAAATCCTTCAAAAAGACAACGTCTTTGTCGATTTTCCTTGCCACAATAAGAAGTCTTGCCAGTTCTCTCATATTATTCCTGATGTCTGCCTGATGTTGTCCAACTTCCTCGTTTTTGAGGAACATTCTCTCTCCCAGTGAAATGATAAGCATGTCAGACTTTACCACCACAGTTACAGTGTCGTATGTCATGTCTTCCAGAACTTTCTTAAGTTCACTGGAAAATGCATTGTCCGTGGGCAACATCAAGGAACAACTTGCCTGAACTCTTCTTTTTACTGGACCATCCTGGTTGACTTGTTGTTTGCAACTCTTTTGATGCCTCCAGAGGTCTGTTTTGACATACATAGCAAAGCAAAACTTGCAAGGCAGATAGTCTGTTGCTGTTGAGGGAAAGGTTGCTTTTTGGTATGATTTGTCCTTTCCCAGAGGACAGGACAGAACGGTTATGGTGGTAGTTCCACCTGTTTCTTATTTTGCTGAAAGCTAGATTTTGCTCGTCTGTTCTTTTCCTCATTGCAACTGCCTTAGTCACTTCAACTTTGGTAGAATGCTTCTGCTTCAGATGTCTTGTGATTTTTGCATAAGGCTTCTCACACTAAAGGCAGTAGTTCTTCTTGTCATAGATTCTCTGATGTTCTGAGTTTGAGGACATTTTCACTGTGATATTGTCTGCCATTGCCTTCGAGGTTTTTGAAGGTGACTTTCCTTGGATTATTTCCTTTTCTGCTGCTACCTCTTCTGCCTGTTTTTCTCCTTCTTCATCTGACATGTCCAGTGAAATGGAAAGTTCTTGCTCAGTGGTCTGAAATAAAGAAACATAATCGATTTATTAATTTGCAAATAAAAGCAAAGATGATTCCTCTTCAGTGGAAGAAGATACATCCATCAGGTCATTGCCCGTAATCTCTGGCTGATTACTGACAAAACTTATTGAGATGTCCATTTCATCTGGTGTTTGCGGAGAGCAATATGCTGTAGGGGTTCTATCAAAAAAAAGAAAAAAAACATATGCAGCAATCCACACATCACGTGCTTGATTTGAGTCATATTCTGACATGTGTTCATCTTTATGTTGCCTTCATGCCTCATTCTATTCATTTTAAAGTATTTTCAATTATTTGAGTCTTCCAGATATATTTTAGAATTAGGTCAAAACATGCAGGTGTCAAATATTATACAATGGAAAGCAGGGGGGGCAATATGGATATAATCTTGTTAATCTTATAATATAAAACTATTCCTGGAAATTCCATAGTGGTAAACATATGCATTAATCCACAATGACATACAAGACATTCTATTTGATTTAGGGTATAGCTCAAATAGAACATAGGGTATAGATTTCCTCTATGCATTATCAATGTTATGTTAGGGCACAATATTGAGATGACTTACTTTATTTCTATTCTCATTGCCAGATATGTTTGTGGGTCCAGTATAATCAGGCTGATGTGTGAAACCTGTAAATACATTAGAATAGCATGCATGATTTGAGTATAAAACTTTATATTAACTTTAAAAAAAAACATTTAGCCTTATACATTGTATCTATGATATGAAGAGAGTATTAGTCTTGGCACTTACATGTGAGAGCCTCAAGGCATTCTTCAATGTTGGGACGTTCTTCAAAAGATCTACTCCGCATTCTGGTAATAATATCGGTTTGAGTCGTCCATCTTTCTTCACATTCAAGTGTGAAGTTGCTTGATCTGATATTTTGAACAAGCCCAACTGGATCATGGGAGTATGGCGTCTTGGTTTGATAGGGATGTTGCCCATCGGTCAGGATGCAATGCACCATGCACCCAGCTACCTAAAATGTAATGGATAATTTAAAATAATGCTCACTCACAGTCACTAAAAGCTCATTGTGGGAACTGACAGGAAATGGCATGAGAAACTTAACACAACGCATTTGTGTTGACAAACACTGAACAACTGACATTAGATGAGATGTGGTGGCCATTACTGATAGGCCCCAAACACCCTGTCCACACCTCCTGCAGGGAACTGCGCATTTGACTGTCAAAGATGCTATATATATACACAATCTTGGGAGAAAATTTTCATTGGTTGGCGAATGCATGACCCGCCATACCTTGCCTCTGATTGGCTTACCATGGTATTCTTACCGAACACCCACCTATCTGGACAGTGATTTTACAAAGTGATTAAAGCTAATGTTGTGGAATAAGTGTGAGCCCAGGTAAATCTGGCTTTACATATGCTAATCACAGTTGAACAACATGAATGGTGATTCAGTGCTGGTGGGCCAGACAGATTATTCTTCATTTCACTGAGGTTTCCATGCAGTGGAATACTCACTTAGGAAAAAGGAAGAAAGAAAAAAGTTGTTTAAGTTTAATATGTTTTCTGAATGCTGCAAACAAAGCATTTTAATTTAATGAATGCTTTTAGATGTAAGGCTTTCAGGAAATATTACCTAAGCATACACCAACGTTTTGTGTGTACTAAATAACATTATCAAGTGGTTATAATTTCCCTTTAGCTTTTACCAACCTTTCTGACATGTGCTGATTAACCTTTTCCAAGAGCCAGCCAGAACATATACGATAACCCTTTTCATTCTTACAAATGTCGAAATATTAACCTGAAACCCTTTGGTCACTGTGTTTGATGAAATAAAATGAGGAATTATATTCATAGTTCTAATTAAGTTCAAGCTAAGGAATTAATTCAAGAGGGCTGGCTTTGAACAATGGTATTAGTAGAAACAGAAAGGTACCAGTCAAACTTTACACTTTAACTCAAGACATGCATTTACAACTCAATAAATACATTCTTTTTTAATAATTAGGCTTGTGAGTAGCCAAATAATATGGTAAAAAATTATGGTATACATAGTTTAAGCTCTTTTGAAATATGATATATGCATTTTTAAATACATTCTTCATCTAAATAGTGACATTTTGTTTTGTGTGCACAAACTAGGGAGGTGTTATGTGAAGATGACTTCACAAACCCCACATTCATTTTAAACCTACATGTACAGTAAGCCAAGGGGCTTTGACTGACAGTGTTTCACCCAGTAAGACTGCCTGACAAGCAGACTGTGGATCAGCTGAATAGACATAGAATAGACATAGTCTTAGTAGTTGCAATTACTGTTTTATTACTTTTTAGTTGCAGCTGCTGATGTGTCTGGTCAATCAAATGAAGATAGATGAACAACCAATTAATATGGACCATGAACAGGCAGCCTCCTTACAACACAAGTCTAAAGTAGTACAGAGCAGGTAAAGATCAATTCAAAATCTTAGCCCCTATGACAAAATGCTACATCAGTACATTTTATTTGTTAATTTCCTGCAGTCTGTTCTTTAAATCTGGAGTTGGCCTCATTCACTCTGTTCCATTCTGTTGATTTCTTACTGCAGGTAGGGTCAATTAGTCCGACATACAGAGCCACTGAGAGCAAAAAAGCTCTACTTCTGCAAAAACCATGTCACACACAATCAACTTGAAAAAGTCAAAGTTCAAAGTGAACATTATTATCCGCAAGGGGAAATTGGTAATATTTTGATATGTGTTTAAACTATTTTAAGGTGTATTAAATGACACGCACATTTTGCCATGTCTGAGTGTCACAGTCTTCTTTGAATAGAACATCTTGGCTATGAGATGTGTGGAATGTGAACTACCCCCTAACTACCCCCTGAGCTACAGACCCCCCCCCCACACCCACACACACTACAGACATTTAACACTAGAACCGCCAGGCCTTTTTCATCCCCTATAACCACTGGAGCCAAATGCCACTTGATTTCATTAGCATACGAATCTTCCCTGTTAGCATGGACATTCTCCCCGCAACATCAACATCCATCCAGAGCATCAGTTCATATACTAAGTCGTCATCAAACTATATAGAAGTAAAAAAAAAAAATGAATTACAGAAAGGTTTCTGTTCTAAATAGTTACTGAATTAGAAAAATCCAAGAATGTTTTTGTACTGAAGGTCTCATCATTCTAAAATAAATAAAGAATACTTCGATTTTTTTTCAATGCTAATGGTATAGCTCTAGTCTGATAGATTACTGGCATATAATATTATTCTATAGGTGACATCAATAACGTATCGAAAAACCTAGATGAGTTATTAGAAAAAGGTCGGAAATAAATAGGCTGTGAACCGCGAGTCTTCGCAGCATTCTCCCGCTGCTTGTAGTGGGCTATCGAGTTAATTTCCACGCCAATGCATAGCTCTAGTCTCCTAGATTATTGCCTTAAAAGTTTTTCTATATGTGACATGAATAAGTTATCGAAAAACCGAGAAGAGTTATTAGGAGCTATCCTCTTTTACATTTGTAGCATATTAATCTTCAGTAAAATAAGCAAAGGAATTTCAGAGAGACATATGATGTGTGTGCGATTTAGTTTCTCTTTCCCTTCTAAAAGAATGTAGATTTACATTTGATGAATTAGCCTAAGCAACAAGCTGAATCTCCTATTGAAAAACCCTACCCTCCAAGTCACACACATCATAGCAGCACCTACCGCTGACACTCTGCACAACAGTAAATAATGAGTAAACAGAGCTCTGCTTGGAACAGCTGCACCATTGTTATGCCTCTTACATTGTTATGTATAACTTATTAGTAATGTAATTTGGCTGACACGTTTTGATGAACATCATGTTTGTTGTTCAGACACACATTTATATTTATGTCCTGTGTTTTTGAACACCTGTCTGCTTTCAAGGCAGACGGAGACGAAGCAGGATGCAAAGACGAAGGTGGTTGAGTCATATACTTTTAATAGAAAGAGCTGACTTGCGCTCATCAGTAGTGAGACAATAATACGCAAAGACAGAGGGAATAGAGGAAACATATATACTGGAGGGGTAATGACTGGATGATGTACAGTTGTAAGACAACAGGTTCGATGGATTGTTGATGGGCGGTGGTGTTAGAAGGCCGGTGACATCGAGCGCTGAGGCCCGCCTCCTGCAGGGGGAGGATGAGCAGCAGATGGTGTAGTTGTCACAGTACCCCCCCCCCCCACCCCCGACGCGCGGCTCTGCGCGACGACACCAACCGGAGCAGGACGATCTGGTCGACGGCGATGGAAGCCGCGGATAAGGGCGGGGGCCAGAACGTCCCGCACCGGGGCCCAGCTCCGCTCCTCCGGACCGTACCCCTCCCACTCCACGAGGTACTGGAGGCCCCCAGCCCGGCGCCTCGAGTCGATGATGGAATTGACGGAGTACGCCGGAGCCCCCTCGATGTCGAGAGGAGGTGGAGGGACCTCCCGAACCTCACACCCCTGGAGGGGACCAGCCACCACCGGCCTGAGGAGAGACACGTGAAACGAGGGGTTAATACGGTAGTCAGGAGGGAGACGTAACCGATAAGTTACCTCATTGACTCTCCTCAGGACTTTGAAGGGCCCCACAAACCGCGGGCCCAGCTTCCGGCAGGGCAGGTGGAGGGGCAGGTCCTTCGTTGAGAGCCAGACACGGTCGCCCGGACGAAACACCGTAGGACCGAAGGAGCCTGCCCACGTCCTGATTGACCCGCTCCACCTGCCCGTTGGATTGGGGGTGGTAGCCCGAGGTCAGGCTGACCGAGACCCCCAAACGCTGCATAAAAGCCTTCCAAACCCTGGAGGTGAACTGGGGGCCCCGGTCAGACACTATGTCCTCGGGCACCCCATAGGGTGGAAGATCTGTTAGAAAGTCAACAGACAGATGGGTCCATGGTTGTTGTGGAATGGGTAAGGGGTGTAACTTACCCATAGGCAGGTGTCGGGGTGCCTTACTCTGGGCGCACACCGAGCAGGAAGAGACATACACCCTCACGTCCTTGGCCAAGGTGGGCCACCAGTATTTACCGGCCAGGGCCCGCATGGTCTGCCCGATACCAGGATGACCGGAGGAGGGAGAAGTATGGGCCCAGTAGATGAGCCGGTCACGGACAGACGTCGGCACATACGTGAGAACCTCAGGGCATGTGGGCGGAGAGGGTTCGTCACGCTGTGCACGAACGATGTCCGTGTCCAATTCCCACACTACCGGAGCCACGATACACGTTGCCGGCAGTATGGGGGCATCATCCACTGGCCGCTCCTCCGTGTCATGCTGACAAGACAGCGCGCCGGCCCTGATGTTCTTGCTCCCCGGCCTGTAGGTAAGGGTGAAAGCAAACCGGGAGAAGAACATAGCCCACCTGGCCTGGCGAGGGGTCAGCCTCTTCGCAGCCCACATGTACTCCAGGTTGCGGTGGTCAGTCCAGATGAGGAAAGGATGTTTAGCCCCCTCTAACCAGTGCCGCCACGCCGACAGGGCTCTAACCATGGCCAATAGCTCACGGTCACCGACATCGTAATTACGCTCCGCCGCACTGAGCTTCTGTGAGAAGAAAGCACAGGGACGGAGTGTGTTCCGACTCCCCGTTCGTTGGGAGAGGCGTTGAACTGCCTGGGCGAGGTTAGCCATGGTAGCGCCTAGGTTGGCCAGGATGTTGGTGTGGTCCTGTATGACCTCCGCAACACCGGCCTCTTTTGTGTCATCGTGCTCCATTCTTTTCCGTTTGAGGCGTGTTATTCTGTCAGCTTTCAAGGCAGACGGAGACGAAGCAGGATGCAAAGACGAAGGTTGTTGAGTCATATACTTTTAATAGAAAGAGCTGACTTGTGCTCATTAGTAGTGAGACAAAAATACGCAAAGACAGAGGGAACAGAGGAAACATATATACTGGAGGGGTAATGACTGGATGATGATCAGGTGCGCTAAACAGGACAACAGGTGCGATGGATTGATGATGGGCGGTGGTGTTAGAAGGCCGGTGACATCGAGCGCTGAGGCCCGCCTCCTGCAGGTGGAGGATGAGCTGCAGATGGTGTAGTTGTCACAACACCACAGTGGAACATTAGTTATTGTGTTCTTCAAACCAACATCAAATAAACAGAGAAGAAGAGTGAGTTGACCAGTGGTGGAATACAATGTTGTATAAATACTTCAGTTTAAAAAGTCCTAAATTCAAAATGTTACTGACTGGTACAGAAGTTTTATCTGTACAATGCACTTAAAGTATCCACCATTTGAGTAGGCTACTCATTATGCAGAATGACTCCTTTCAAAGCAAAATATAATATAATGTGTTTTTTATCACAATGCATTCATTAGCATTTTAATGCTATGTTTATTAATGTGAAGCCAGTTTTATATACTTTGTATGCTACTGAGTAGGTTAATAGCAAAACCCTGCCTCACATCGTTTAAGCAAATAATTTGAATAATTTGTTCGTTTTTTATGTAAAAAGTAAGTAAGTGTCAAATACATATGTGGAGTAAACATACAATATTGTTGGCGAGAGGTCCCCTGTGTGAATGTGTAATAATGCCAAAGTCCACAGTTGTATAGGTTGTTAAGTGCACACACACACACACACACACACACACACACACACACAGAGAATAAGCTGGGTGCGACAGGACGGAACCAGTCTGATCTCCAGCTATAAACAATATTACTCTGTCATTACCTGTAACATCAGCAGTTTGGCAGTAGGAATTGCACCAAAATATATTGCATTGACTTTCCCCCTTACTCCATCTCATGTGGAAAAAAGCATTTGTCATTACACAGTCTGAAAGGGAGTGGTCAGCCATTTTGATTGTGCACAGTAAAGAACATAAAACTGAGTTGTACAGCCATCAGGCTGAAATAACAGAAATAGAAAACAATACATAAATATTGTAAATGATGTCGATGTTCTTTATATAATAAACATACAGTATTTCTTTGGCACCAGTGATCAGCATTTCTGTAGTTTGACTATGTAGCAAATGTGTAATGATTTATCGATCACGGGCTGCTACCATTAGCTAAGACTGCTAATCAGTCAGTCACTATTTCATACGAAACAAAAGGGATGCTGCTAAACTGCATCATGCTCAATCTTTTCCAACCAAGCTAGCCAGCTACTGTTGCTAAGTCAGTAATGATAACTAACATCATTATTCTTGCACTAAGCCAGCTACATCGTGCATGTTGACAGCTTTTTCTGCCAAAAGATGTAGAGTAAGGTAGCTAGTTTAACTTCATACCTGAACAGAAGGTAATTTTGTCAGTAATGTCATTACCTAATACTAGCTAAGTAGGTTGTGTTTGTGAAAAGCTTACTCGGCGCAAAATGTGATTCACAATAAAGTAGATCATTCTTGTCTATACGTCTTTGTTTATTAGTAGCACGTATATCTGTAATATTGGTATTATTTGCCATCTCTGAGTGATCCTCCATTTGGTCATTCCAGACACATACAGAGGCACATGCACATTCATGTGTGCAGAATAAAGATGCATGCAGGTACACACAAATACAAGGTAAACACATAAACCTGCACATTTGAACCCACACACACCCTTCCACAAAGACCGTATGGAAGTCATTAGTCAGAGAAGGGATCAGAAATATATAAATTTTACGCTTTGAAAGAATACTTTCAGTATTGGACCGTCTGAGTAATCAAAGTCTGGTTAATGTACATAAATTATAGTCCAGGCATTTTCAGTCAGTCAAAAATCCATTTAAAATGCATATTAGACACAGTAGACACAGCCTTTGGCCAGTCTTTCATCAGTGTGAGACTCGTTAATAAACCTGGGGCTGTGTGTGTGTGTGTGTGTGTGTTCATGTCAAACCTGCCGAACCAATTTAACAATCCTATGTCCTTCTGGGAAAATGTCCTATGCACCATTAAAACAAAATTGGAGCTTTTTGGCAAAGCACATCAATGCCATTTTTACAAATGACCATTAAACATTAAAAGAAAGGAACAACCTACCTACTTTCACATTTGGGCAGGTTAGATAATGAACAGGTTTGCTTTGCTGCCCCTGGTACTGACACAATTGAATGTGTGAAAGGCTAAATCAATTTACCTGATTAACAAGGAGTTTTGTAGTTACTTTTTCAACTTGGTCTCTAGGCACCCTTTTTTTCGACAAAGATTGTGGGTCATCCAGCTTGAGAGCCACCCCAAACACATTAAAAAGCATTAAAGAGTGCTACAATTCTACACAGTTCACTAATTTTCTCTTCAAGTAAGAAAACAAGCACTGGATAGGTCATCATTGTGCCATCTTAATCACTTTTTTAAAATATCTAAAGATATTTTTTCACAGCTTTTGTAATTTGATCAACCAAAATTGAGTCGCTGTTGCTGTAATACAGCTAACTTCCACAAGGTGGGAACAAATTAAAGATCTCCTCTTTAAATGCTAACACATTAATCTTCACAAGTTTTCCAGGCCATGACACGGAGAAGCATCTCCATATCACAATGCTGTCAGCACTGCGCTTCACAGCAGGAATAATGCTCTCGGGGGTAATGTGTAGTGTTAGGCTTGTGCCAAACGTATCACCTAGCGTTGAGGCCAAAGCGCTCTATTTTGTTGTCATCAGACCATATAATATTCTGTCACTTGGTCAGAATAGTGTACAATATGCTATTTGGCAAACTCTGGCCAAGATTTAAAGAATTGTGTGCTTTTTGCCATTATCCCATGAAGGCCACTTTAGTGAAGCACCAGGGTCACTGTTGCATCATGCACAGTGTCTACTATCTCAGCCATGGGAAAATGTAACTCCCTTAAATTTACCACAGGCCTCTTGGTGGCCTCCAAGACTATTGCCCTTCTTGCCTAGATACTCAGATATTCAGGCTTGGGATCTGTAAATGCAGTATGTGACAACTGCTGATGTAAAAATTGCCTTATAAAGCCTTATAAAGTATGATAAATTGTTCCCCAGAATATTTTTTTTTGGGCAGTGTTAGTTGTCATATAACGATTTTTCTGTGGATAAGCTACCACTCAAATGTTCTTTTTTTCAACAAGTCCTTTTGTACTGGAAATTATAGAATAAACAAGACTTCACACCACACAACACAAATCTGTAAAAAAAGAAGGGGTTTACAAGCCCACGGCCTTGCACTTCCTCCCCCTTCCTCAACGCAACTTGACTGTCTGAATGTGTAATGTCACAGGCCACTCCCCCTAGTCACAGGCCACTCCCCCAAGTCTGCTGTCACTGTGAGTGACTCAGCAAAACGTGACTGGCACCAATGATGCTCGAAACCATTAGTACCGCTCCATCCTTTCTAACAGATGGGATGATGCTTAGGACATTTTTACATCATGCACAAATCAACATTGCATGAAGAACATGATAGGCAGTTTTGGCATGTGGGAACATTTGTCAGGGTGTGTGTGTGTGTTTGTCTGCATACGTAGGTTTTTTTGTGCGTGTGGGTGCGTCTATGTGTGTGGTACTTGAGTTTTTCTTCTTGGTATTATTGCTATGCTGAAGGGCAGTGCTCTGTAATAATGTGTTGACATCCAGGGTAATCAGAACATTTCTCATGAAACTGTAATGAAACCTGTATAACCTTCACATCCTTCCTCTCTCCTGTTTTGTCTCTTACCCTCCCCCTCCGTCCTGTATTTCCCTCTTGTCTCTCTGTCACGTTTTCCTCTCCTGTTTTCTCTCTATTGTATATATAGCTCTTTCCTTCTCTCTCTCTTCCTTACTGTGTCTATTTTTCCCTCACCATCTTGCTCTCCTTCATCTTCCCATTTACGTATCTCTCTTCCTCTTTATACCCCTATCTCTCCAACACTCCATCTCTTCCCCTCTCTCATTTCACAGACAGGGTCACGTGCAGTGTCTGTGTGACCAGAGGTGCTCTAGCCTGTGGTCCACACATTGGCGTATCAAAGGCAGGCTACATGATTCATTCATGGACTTATAATGGATGAGATCTCTGCACACAGGACATACAGCTCACATACACTTCCCTGTGTTTTAGGGTGTCTGTGGTCCAGGTTTTACTATAAATGTGGGGATCAGATGTACCCACCAAGACAGTATAACCTGAAAAACCGAACAATTTCTTTGGCAGATGTGCATCATAAAATACATTTCTGATTTAGTGGTTATGTTTTGTATAAAACTTACAATTGTGTTAGTAATAGTGTATTGAGTTATTATTATGTTTAGGCTTTAGGGGTTAGGGTTAGGTTTACTTTAAGCATAAAGGTAAGGTTATTGAGGTTAAGATTAGCTTCAGTTTGGGTTTAGGGTTATTTTAAGGGTTAGGGAATGCGGAAACGGAAGGGAATCATCTTTCTGATAGCAACAAGGTTAAAAAACATGTATATGTGTTCAAAAGGCAAATGTGACAAAGGGCACTGCTGCCTATTCAGATGGTGAAATTATAGCCTATTTTCGGGAGTAGAATATGATCGGTTTGAAGGAACAGAGCAACTTATTGGTTTGAGACTCCCTGTTGCTTTAGATATGATTGCTTTCGATTGCTTTCTCATGTTCGTCATAGAGTAATCTCCATGGTTGGCAAGCTGATGTTACTTTCTGCTGCCCTCTCCTGGTAAAACATAATTATTCACTATCTCTGTTCATACGTTCCTATTAATGTGAATGGCTTGCAATTATTTTATTTTTCACCTGATTCAGTCAAAACAGAGATATGAAAGTGGGGCTATATAATATTTGTGCACTTATATATTCTAATAGTTATGCTATTGTAGTTAAAATTTGATAAGGATATTGCCTAAAAGATACAATCTGTGACTTTGGGCCACTGGTTGTAAAACTGGCCCGTAAAGGCATCTGTCATGTATGTAACTCATGTCATCGAAACCACTTGCTTTCAAATGGCTAACTGAGGTATGATAGTGATTCTACTTAGAGATTATGCCCTTAAGAACAGCATATTACACATCCAGGCCAAATGGCAGTTCAAAACAATATTTTGTTGACCATAAAAGTTCCTGACTACATCATTAACCTGTGTTTTAACCCCAGTGTGTCGAAGCTCCTTGGCTCACAGCTGCTTGGAACGGCTGAAGAGAGCCAGTTACTCTGGGGCAAGGTCCTCAGACACAGCATCAATGACTCCATCAGCCTCTCTTTTGGGTCCCAACCCTCTGTTTCTTTCTCTCCTTTTCTCAGTCCCTGACAACTGTGGTCCCATCTTCCTCCTCTTTAACCAGGCTTGTGGAGAAGAGCAAGGAATGGTGGTGGGATTATCATAGGGCTATATGCTCCTGAACACATCTCACATATTTATTAGAAAACAACTGAGCAACCTGCTCACTGGGGGCCAGAGGTTTTCCTTGTCAGTTCACAACTCTGGTAAATACACAAGCATATACAGCTTCTTTGTTATACATTGAAGAGGAATGAACAATGGGGCATGATGACCATAATAGGAATGTCACAGAGTCAATGACGTGCCACTTGCCTGGACACCCGATTTATAATGATTAGTTCTGGCAGAAAGGAGCTGCTGCGGTTCGTAAACTGGAGTGGTCCCCATCTGCATCTCCAATGGCAACAGCCACAGTGGTGTCACATTTGCACAGTACACTGCACTCAGGCGTACCCACACACACACACACACACACACACACACACTTTCCTCTATTATCCATCACCTGGTCATAATGGAGTGCAGTTGGGATGTTCTCTATATGCTTTGTAAGTTGTCAGTGTTCTGTGTTGGCAGGACACAGCTCCAGAAGTGGATTATAAAAGTTCTTTTTTAAATGACTTACTCATGGAAATCACAAACACAAAAGAAATAACAAGAAACACTACGGCAGGAGGAACTTAAAGAGGAACATGATTGGGGTGAACACTAGTGTTCGTAGTACTTAAGACCGGTCTAGATTATAAAGTGGACTATATAGTGATTGAAAATTCTCTTTAATTTAGGACCTGCTGAATATGTTTTTGATACTAACCAATAATATATCTATAAATTCCATTATGTTCTTGTGAAATAGTAACAGTATAGTGTCAGTATAGTGGGGAAATTGACCAAATCTGACGTGCATTACACTGGTCTTGATCTTGAATAGGTCTTGACTCCCAGAGTCTTGGTCTTGGCTCAAACTCAATTTGCTATGGTCTTGAATTGGTGTTTCTTCATGTGATTTTGACTGTAACATTGTGAGACACCAGTGAAATCAATAAAAACAGGGGATTCAAACAGAACAGACAAACTAGAACTAAAATACATTGACCATAGAAATGCATGTATGTGACAATGCTACACTTAGAAGTTGTACAGTATGTGCATTGTAATCCTTACTGTATATACCGTGCATCAACTTAACAAAAGTCCATGTTTAGTACCTCTTCATATGTGAGCTACATACAATTGTGTTACTTAGGAATGGTCTTTGGCAAGAGATAAATGGTAAATTCCTGGTTAAGGCTCAAGTGTCTTTATGGGGATAGAAGATGGCTAGACTGTGGCCTGTGCCCAATGTTATTTCAGCTGGCTGCCCCAGGGAGGCCAGAGACAGAAAACACAGACAGAATAGCCAGGAGGATATCGCTGTAAACACGCCTTGAGCGCAGAGGTGAAAACACACTGCCAGAGCTTTGCTTTAACTTTCAGCCAAGTAGCAACCAAAATGGTGGCAACCATTCCATTGGATTACTGTTCTGAGATGTATCCGAGAACTGTCAGCGAGTAACAATAGCTGAAGTTGCTGGGACAGCATCACTATTTACAGTTGTGCTCAAAAGTTTGCATACCCTTGGAGAATTGGTAAAAAATTAGGAGATCACTGCACTCCAAAAAAGTTGAAAAGGAAGGAAAAAGGTGCAGGGGTCTCTTAATTTTTTCCGGCGCTGTATGTACCGTTTGTAAAGAAAACATGATTGAGCAATCAAAACACATGTATTTTATTTCTTATGGGATTCACATCCAACTGTAGGTCATAACAGTATAGCGCAATCATAAAACAAAACATGGCAACAAAGAAACCAGGCAAGCCTTTTTCAGCCTGCCCGCAACAGAAAGTGTAGCCATCTCGAGATTCAAACCTGGGTAGCCCACATTAATGGTGGTATTGTTAACCACTGTCACCAGCCTTCATTTTCTCTGCATTAAATTACAGGTCACTTGTTATGTTAGCTAGCTGTTAACTGATGATTGCTAGCAAGCTACAGAAACATCAACAATCTTTTGCAGCTGTTTGAATTTGAGTCAACGAGAGAAGGCTGCAGTGCAGTGTATGTAGTGTTCCTTAGCTGGCAAGGTGACAGTGTTCCTGTCTACCTTCTGAAAGGCATTCAATGCACGTAGCTAACGCTGGGTTAATCCAGTCAGTTTGTTTTATGTTGGTAGGGTTCACACATTAGCTAAATTTGCAGAACTACAGTAGCAAGCAAACCAATGGTGCAAACTAAACAGTATCACAGCACTACTTTTGGTGTCCCCACTTAAAAATGTGTATTTTTATGTAATTGTCTCCCCCCAACTTGATATCAGATTTTTGCCCCTGGTTTCTTACTAAGTTTACCTCAACCACAAATAGCTGTTTGCCACTGTCTGTTTTAACAGCGTATAAGCTAATAATAGGCTTAATCAGTATCTACTAACACTGGAATAGTCAAGAATTGAGCAATTGCTAGCGAGAAGATGAATTATTCCATGCCAGATATAGTCGCAATATAACCGTATACAGTTTCAGGTTTTGGTTTTACCCAGCAAAGTTTGTGATTGAACAGTTCTGACTGGCATTTGCAAGGCTTTGGATATCTTTTCATATCCTTTTCCACCTTTTTGAAGTTCTATTACATTGTTACGCAGGTTTTTTAACAGTTCTTTTTTGCTTCCCATGGCTCAGTATCTAGCCTGCTTAGTGCATCCACGTGAGAGCTAACAAACTCATTGACTATACACAGACACTAATTGCATTTCATTTGAAAAGCCACATGTGTGGGGAAATTCACCTTTAATTGCCATTTTCACATGTGTGTGTCAGCTTGTCTGTTTGTAACAAGGGCAAGCATTCAAGGGTATGTAAACTTTTGATCAGGGCCATTTTGGTGATTTCTTTTATCATTATGATTTAAAAAGGAGCCAACCAACTGTGATAATAAATGGATTCATATGAGCACTATCCTTAAATAAAATAGTATTTTTGCATGACCAGTCATATTTTCTAAATCAATGCCCAGCTTGGCAAACTTATGAGCACCACTGTACATCAGTATGTTAGCAGCAAAATCACATGCATACTTCTGTAGTAACATTGAAAGAATAAAAGCAATGTTCTATAGACTACATCATTGACTGCATGTACTGTTTTCTCTGAATGACGCTCATGATGCATGATGCTGACAAGAAGGCACAGGTAATGCACCCCCCCTACGAGTCTTGGCATGGAACAAGGCCATGCCTTATGATGGACACAATAGCATGAAAGGAAGAATCCCACTGGGGGGAAGCAAAGCAGCATAAGCCCATCTACTGTGTCAAGTGCTTAGCTCCGCTGTGCACTACAGTAATCCTTCACTGGGTGTGTAGAGTGCAATACCAATGCCAAGCGGTTATTACATTCATCTGAGAAAACAATCCATATTGTTTACAGTCAATAAATGTCGGCAGGTAGTTATCAATAACTACATTCACATGGAAACAAGATGATGATGATTTCTCATATTCTCTAGGAATATTCTCATATGAGGTTCTCATATGTCTCTAGGAATACATATTTTACTTTCCACTCCAATTCTTTGAATTTTGAATACATGGGGGCTCTCAAATGGCATACTGCCCTGCGATTCTGTTGCCACATTGCAACCTGATCCTGGGCCCCGCCTACATCTGATCAGGTAGCAACCATGGATTGGTTCAGCCCCATCCATGGTTTGTATTGGACAAGGGTTGGCCTGCCTCGGCCTCCTCCAGCATCTATTTGTAGGTTTGGCACCTGCAAGCTTGTTGGAATTTTCCTAATAATTAGGTAAATACATTTGCACTCATCAGCCACACCTGACTACACCTGATTATAGTTTATCTTAAGTGACAAATGCCTTAATAATTAATCAAAATTCAATCGAAATTGCGATATCGTAACGTTCAATATCCAAATCGCCAATTTACGCGATTTTCAGCTCCAAAACATGTGAATGATATGCGCTTCACGCGAAGCAACAGTCACGCATCCTATGTTTGTATTAGCTTTTCTTGCGGGTCCTGTAGGTATTTATATATATTACTTTAAATCCTGGACTAATTTTGTATAAAAACATGATCATTTTTCAATGTCACTGAGTTAACACTGCAGCTACTAGTGAAGACATCTGCTTCAAGTAAGCGAGTGGCACCAAGATATATTGTCCCACATACAGGGACGACGACAGGAATCCCAGGGCCCGGGACAAAATTGAACGTTTCTCGATAGTATTAAATACCAAGATTGACTGACTAATAAATAATTATTTTAAAGCCAACCAAATGCCCCCCCCCCAGGCCTGGGGCCGGGACAACGTTACGTCACAACGTTAATGCCCCCCCGTCAGCGTCACTGCGTTTCGGCTTCAATGTCAGTTCCTACAAACAAACCTAATATGGGAGGCAATACACCTGAAAGGCTGAGAAATTTTGTCTAACCAGCTATGGCAACAAAAACATATAAAACGTTGCTAACGCCATTGCATTAAATTAAACAAATAATTAGACACAGGCTGTACCTTCAAATTGGTAATACGTGTACAATTGAAAACACTGAACTTTAACTCGATTTTTATTCAGTTTAATAGCCCATTAAGTAGGCTATGATCAATGTTTACAACCCACGTTTTTAAATCGCAAATCATAACCGTAATTGCAATATTTGTCAAATAAATTGCAATTTAATATTTTATCCAAATCGTGCACCCCAAAAATGGCTCCACTGACACAACATTATTTTCTGAACATCTTACTACACACACATAGGAATATGTCTGCACATTAATAGATATATTGCTGTTCGTTCTGTAGTGATTTCAACTTGATGACTGGTTTTGATTCACATCTGTTATATTCCAATGGGTCACAGAGATGGTTAGAGTACATGAAAATGCACTGCTGTGGATAGAAGTATTCCTATCCTTTTCCTAGATTCATAAGTTTATGCACATTTTAATAAAAAATAGAAAGTGTTGTGTTCACAGTAGCTTTGATAAATGTCACAACAACACAGGACACGGTAAAATGTCTAAATAGAAATGTCTTAATAGTGAAAATAAAATGAAATTACGGTCACCCTTGAAGAATTCAAATTAATTAGCTTAGAGAAAGGGGATCTTTGTTTTTATGGGTTATTTATCTTAGCTGTGGTAAATTACAGGTACAGTGTGTGACTGACCATTCAACAGGCTTTGTAAATGTGAAGGGACACTATTGTTTGATCCCATCTGTCACATTTGTCTGTGTATTCGGACATATTGAGAGGCATACGATTGCCTGGTCTGCTGAGCCTCTATTTCTGACTCATCCTCCTCCTCTTCATCATCCTCTTCCTCCTCTACACCCCTCTGTCGCCGTAGGGTGGTGCTACGGAACTGTGAACAGAAAATTGGTCAAAGACTTGTAACACTGTTAAAATGGCATTTGATTTCACCTGTCTGCGTAATCACTGTTGATTTTTGCAATGTATGTTTTTTGTCTTTCATTCATTCTTTTATAGGTTACTAGTTAATCTGTAATGCCAGCGGGATATAATATCTCACTGTCTTGGCCGATTCTGCTGTATGGCTGGAGCCCAGGGACGTGCTAGGGTGGTGGGCCATGGAAGAGGTCAACAGGGTCTGGTTGTCTAGGGTGCTGTCGGACACCCGGATCCTCCCAGAAAACAGCTGTAGACAGAGGGTAATATCAGTCCTGCAGACCCATAATTGTAGTGGCCTTCCCCCTGACCACACCTTACACTTCCAGTTTTTGATATGGTCATGCTCCAGGTTTTGGTGTGTGTTTGTGTGTGTGTGCATGTGTGCCTCTCACCTCCATGTCTTTGTCTGTGTCCATGCTCTCCAGGTTCTGGAATGTATGTGTGTAGACCTCAAGAGCCTTGGCATGGAACACCATTTCCACTGTGACAAAGTCTTTAAAGATCCTCTGGAAGAAGATGTTGTATATTGTCACCTTATTAAATAGAGTTCCAAGCCATTGACAATTCCGTTATCCACACTGTCTCGCATCTGACGTCAATTCTGCAAGTGAGCGAAGTACATTTGTCCCCTAAAGCTAAATCAAGGGAAGAGGGAGCAAACTGGACCTAAGAGTCCAGCCCATGTGACTGGTAGCTTTGTTAGCGAGTGATGTATGTCTTTTTTTGTGAGGTTCAAACTTGCAGTTTATTTTGAAACAGTTTTGAAGGTAAACAAAACATTTAACCATAAAAAAATTGTTATTTGAAATTACAAATAGAATAAGTTAAAATTAGCAAAACATGCATAGGCCATGGCTGAATTCTCTTAAGATATAACTTCCCATACTGATTTTATTCACAATATGTCATCCATCCCTGTTGGCCACTGTTGAATGTGTTCTTAGCTTAAATCTCACAAATAATAAATACAATTAAATAAACTTACAAATAATCCTAATGCTAGCAGTTATCTCTAACAGCCTGTGTTAAAGTAGCCTAGGACAAAACCTTTAGCAAATTCGAATGTATACATTAACCACAATGTTTCCCAGAATTTGGTTATTTGTGTTTCATCGTGTGTACGGCAGCCCTTAATTTAAGATCAACCTTGATGTCCTCCAGCTTTTGTCTCTGGAAGTCATTGATGGTCTCCTCTAGTTGTCTGGTGCTGCGGTTAGCATTGTTGATTGCTTTCTGAGCATTCACCTCCGCCTGAAAATCAAACAAAACAAAGGATGACTAGAATTTTACTTGAAAAGGGAGATTATTGAAGACAACTGCCAAAAGCTATGATAGCCCAACTCAAACCGTGACCAGACATCAGATATCTGCACCTCTGAAGTATTCTTATTGGGGAAAGTTAGAGTAGAGAGATCATTTTTACCTGTGACTGGAAATATTGGATAAGGAAATTACGCATACCTAGAAATAGAACATCAAAGCATTAATTGCCTCCTGAGACACAGCACTTTATTTTTGCCCTTTCTAGTGGACATGCATTTCATGCATAAAGAAGCAACAGCATCTGAGGGGGAAACCAGGATTCATCATTTAAAATAAATATTTACGTCAGATTCCTATTCTAATGTCATTTACAGTGTCCTCACAATAAATTGAATACATGTAAAAGCAATGTGAAGCTTTTACAGTGTTACTGCCCGGTAAAGTTAAAACTGGGATTTATTTGTGAACAGCACACTTCTCCATTGTTTCAGTGGCACCCACATGTGAGGATTTCCCCACTGTGATCAACCACACAGATGAGCTTTCCTAAGATGATTTCCAAAGATGGTTTGTGCAAAAGCTCTTCAGTTGTCTAGATTGCCGGTCGGTTGATGGCACAAGTGAATAAGCCAGATTTGGAGTTCCATGGCTGTTGTGGTTACACATTATCAGTAGTTGTAAGGCAGTAAATCCCTTAAACTTGAGATCTGTTGCCTTTTGTTTTTTGACAAAACTTCACATTTTGTAGTGGTATTTTATTCTCCCCAACACTAGGTGCACCTGTGTGATGATTATGCTGTTTAATAAACGACTTAATATTCCACAACAATCAGCTGAATTTCTACAAGTGTCTGAGCATCAGGAATATATAAATAAAAACGTAAAATTTCAATAAAAAACTAATGCAATAATATGCAATTCATTTAAACTATATTCAACAGACACTAGTACAAAGACAACATATCAGTTGTTGAAACTGAGACATTTGATTGTTTCTTAATACATGACCACTGAATTTGATGCCAGCAACATGTTTAAAAAAAAGTTGGGACAGTGGCAACAAAAGACTGGAGAAGTTGTGTAATGCTGAAACACTAAACCTGGTGAAATATCACAAAACTAAATGTCAATTGGCAAATGGTTGGTAACATGATTGGGAATGAATAGATCCTTCCAGAGAGGATGGGTCTGTCAAAAGTGAGGATGGGTTCATCACTCTGTGAAAGACTGCTCGAGCAAATAGCGCAACAATTTGAGAATAACGTTCCTCAACACGAGTTTAGGGATGTCATTATCTGCAGTACTAGGGATGCAATGGTACAGTAGGCCCTGGGTTCCGTACGTATTGCGCTTTGTGGGTTACATTAATGGTACGGTTTTGGTATGAATAATGTTGTCCTGGTAAAAGTGTTTCCACTTGAGTAGCTGACAGTGGCTGAGTAACTATACTTCGTTTACGTTCTTCTTACTCTCATTACTGTATTGAACGCAGAATCCAATATTTTCCCACACAGTGGACTTCAGAATTGTTTGTCTCTTTCTTGCTAGCACTCACCATTGGTACGTTGGCGCTGAGAAAATATTTGGATTTAATTTCCCCTCTCTAGGGGACCAGGATTTCCGCAGGTCCTTAAAAACCTTTGAAAAGTCTTAGATTCATTTATCAAAATAAAAGGCCTTGAAATGTCTTAAATTGCCTTATTTTGTCTTTTGAAATGTCTTTAAAATGTTTTAAGTACTGTTAGCATTGTGAAGAGATTATATAATGTGAAATAATGTGTGGTTTATGAATGCATTTTATCTCTAGTCATGTGCAGTCCGCTTTTCAAGTAGATAGCTAACCAGAACCCAGCTAGCTTATTTTGCCAGCTACATTGGCTGTTAAACTTCCCGCAGGTACTATGGGAAATTCCAAATTCAATCAGAAGTTGTTGGACAACAGCAACTTTGCTTTGTGGTTGCAATCGGTTGACGTGAAAGAAAATTAAGCCCACTTGGTTCTTAGCAAAAAGTATTTTAAACTTGCCCCATTTATGCGAATAAATGTGTGGAATCCCGTAATTGTGAGAAACACAAAAACAGCAAAAATGCTGCAGAAAGCATCCAGCTAACGCCTGAATTTCTCAGTTTTGTTTGGTATCACAGACAACATATCACAGACAACAATCCTGCGAAGTGAAACCAGTAACATTATTGTTTGCAGTAGGCTTGTTGCTCTAATAACAGTGGGTACATCAGTCAAATTGGTATCCTTATGTATTTGTAGCGTGGAGAGTTGTTGTTGAGAGTTGTTGTTTTTTTATTAGGGGTTGCCCCCATGGGCAACCCCTAATAAAAAAAGTGTTACACCTACAACTTAACTTTGTTTTAAAGGGCACATACTCTTCTTTGTTTGACAACATATTAATGTAACTTGGAATAATATAATTTGTTTTCTCCCATTAACAATTAATAGAAAAAATTAATGTCTAAATTTGCATAAAACTATATATTGCGACGAGATTGAGACAGCAGTCAAATTAGGTCCATACAGCTAATGTTGTCATTATAAAGTAAGCACAAAGCAAATCTCAAGACATATGAGTTTTCAGAAACGGTAAGGGGAAGTATGTGGCATACATCTTTTGGTAGATGCTGGACATCATCGCGATCAAGTGACAGCTTATTGGCTAGCTAGTGAAAGCTTGTTGCTGCACAAGCCAAACATTTCTGGGCAGACACTTTTATTTTAGTCTTACAGACTAAACCAACTAATCAATTAGTTGTCTAGTTGGCATTTTCCATATTTGAATGAAATCTGAATAAATGCAAGTAAACAACCAACTAGTCAGCTGGCTCCACAGCTTCTGCAATGTTTGAGCAAGCAAAAATTAGAGCTCCACACCTGATGTGCTTGTCTATCAAGTTATTAAGAAAAGGGTTGCATAAAGTATGGACAACACAAAACATATAGCCACAGTTTATTTCTGATTCACTTAGACATCATTATTGCTTTAAAGGACAAGGTTGTTTCTAACCATGTATCCTTGCTAAGGAAATTAATCAATAAAAAATTGTCAAATGACAGCAAACCCGTTTCTGGTGTGTTATTAATGACGAAATCCATAGAAATACAGTAATAGGCTTCTATCAGATATATTTTGTGATATATATACACAATTAATTATTGTTAAAGAAACACACCCGTTCAGCGACCCCTACAGTAATTTAAAAGACGGCTGTCAACAGCATAATAAATAAAGAGATCAGAATATCGATACAATATTGTGAAAGAAATCATTGTGATATTACATTAAATCGTTGCATTGGCACAGCACTACTTCGCCCCCTCAGACGGCACTGCATTAAAACAGGTATAATGTGTGGTGCAACACAGTGCTAAACAAGCCCCTGTCCCAACTTTTTTTAACCATGTTGCTGGCATCAAATTCAAAACAGGCATGTGTTTTTCCAAAAACAATAAAATGTCTCAGTTTAAACATTTGATATGTGGTATTGGACTGTTTTCAATTAAATAATGGGATGAATGATTTGGACATCATTGCATTCTGGTTTTATTGACATTTTACACAGTGTCCCAACTTTTTTGGAAACAGCGTTGTAGAACATCCAAATTTTTAACACCAGGTTAGTTGATCTCAATGTTTACGACTGTCACTTAAAGTTCCACCTGTAAATGAAATGTCTGGAAACACTTGTAAAGTCTAGTCAATTCATTAGGTACAGCACTCCATTTGTGTATTATTGATCACTCCTACAGACAGTGGACTCACATGTCAGTGGCTTGCTGTTTACAGACAGACAGACATTGAGGCATTCCATTTATGTTTAAGTCCCAAAGTTGGAGTGGCAACTTTGGTCTCCAGCCTCTTTTTTGATGGGCAAAATGTGTGACTTACGTGACTTTGAGTGTGGTTTGCCAACTGCCCCAGTTCCAGTATTTTAGAAATGTCTGCTCTTCTTTTTCTTCTTTTGTTTTTTAACCCACAACAGTATCAGGAGAATGGTGCAACAAACAAAACACATCTAGTTAGCTGTGGGCAAAAACAGCTTATTGATGAGATCGAAGAACCTAATAGACAGGCCACAATCATGCAAGTAAGGGTGCAGTACATTAATGGTATGCAAAATGATTTCTCAGAATAAGCAAATTGCAAATTGTTGGTTCTTGTCAAGGATGGACTGTTACAACAAAACCACACTGGGTTCCACTCCTTTCAGCTAAAAACATTACGTGTCCCAAGTGGAAACACAATCACCAATGCTGGATAATTGAGTAGTAAAACTTTTCCTGGCTCCCACAAAACGAGGTTTCTGTTGTTTCATGCTGATGGGAACAGTTAGGACTTGCCATAATGTAGTTCATGGACCCATCCTGCTTGGTGTCAGTAGCACAGGCTAATGTCAGTGGTGCAGGTTGGTGTCTGTAGTACACGCTGTTGCCTGTGGTACAGGCTGGTGTCAGTGGTACCGGCTGGTGTCTGTAGTACACACTGTTGCCTGTGGTACAGGCTGGTGTCAGTGATACAGGCTGGTGTCAGTGGTACCGGCTGGTGTCAGTGGAACAGACTGGTATTTGGTACAGGTTGGTGTCATTGGTACACAGTGGTGTCATTGGTACTGGCTGGTTTCAGTGGCACTGGCTGGTTTCAGTGGCACTGGCTGGTTTCAGTGGCACTGTCTGGTATTTGGTACAAGGTGGGGTCAGTGGTACAGGTTGGTGTCATTGGTACACAGTGGTGTCATTGGTACTGGCTGGTTTCAGTGGCACTGGTTGAGGGTGTAGAGAATATTTTTGTGGCATCCATTTTACATTTATGTTTGAACAGTTAGGCCAATGCAACCAACACACACTCTGCTGAGTATTTTTTTTCAATAATGTGTCTTGATTCAAGGAAGGTTGATTTAAACACCATAATCATGTTGTAATTATGCCACTCGTGTACAGTTCTATTCATATATGAATTGACTGAGAGAAAGGATACAATGCTCTGTCTATCTAAGGGATTCTTCCGTCTGAGTTTCTCCAGTTTCTGCAGCTCTTTCAGCTCTCTGTTACGATCAGAATTGAACCTCTTCAGATCTGCCTGCATGTCAGAGATATGACCAGTCAATCCAACTTCAAACACAGTCTCAGAAGAGACTGCCTATTCATCCACTATTGTTGTTATGCGATGAGAGGCTCTGAAGTGTGTGTGAAGTGACAATGACAGAGAGGGAGACAGGGTGTGTGTGTGTGAGAGAGATTTGTCTTTGGTCTGGTAATTACTGGGTGCAGGTTACAATGTGATCATTTGCATGTGTGAGGACTTACTGTTTTGTTTTTGACTATTTCTCCATAGGCCTTGAGTGGAGTGACAACTTTGGTCTCCAGCCTCTCTATCTTTTAACGGTAGACAGAGTAAACAAACTTACATACATTTATGCAAGATACTTCTTGTCACTCATTACAAGATACAAATTGTCTCTTAATACAATATACATTATATGGCCAAAAGTAAGCTGACACCCCTACTAATTACTGAGTTCAGGCATTGCAGCCACACCCATTACTCACAGGTGCATGAAATCTAGCACAGCCATGAAATCTCCATAGAAGAATGTCGGCGTACAATGGGTCATAATGAAGAGCTTGGTGACTTTATATGTGGCTCTGTCATAGGATGCCACCTTTGCCACAAATCAGTTTGGGAAATTTCTGCCATACTAGATCTGCAATAATTGTGAAGTGGAAGTAGTGGTGGATGCCAGGAGAATGTTTCCTACCAAAATGCATAGTGCCTACTCTAAAGATTGGTGGAGGCTCGATAATGGTCAGAGGTGTTTCAGGATTTGGGCTAGCACCTTTATTTCCAGTGAAGGCTTATCTTAATGCTCCATAAAAGGTCCATAAAGACAAGAGTCAACAATTTTGGTGTGGACTGCGAGTGGTCTGCGACTCCGTATTAATGCCAATGGTTTTGGAATGGGATGTCCAACAAATTCATATAGGTCTGATGATCGGGTGTCCACATGCTTTTGGCCTCATAATGAATATCTGGTGATTCAATACACGATACAGCGAAGTGAAAGTATTTGGACAGAGGCTTTTTTGCTCTACACTACTGCTTTAATTTAGTGTTGTTTTCATCCATATTGGATAAATAATTTAGAAATGACAGCACATTTTGTACATAGTTCTATTTGGCCTGTTCTATTTGATTCGGACTGGGTGAACGACTTGACAAGTCTAGAACCTTCCATTTTTGGGCCCTGGAAATACTGCAGCTATGGCCGAGTGTTTGGGATCATTGCCCTGCTGCGAAATGAGTTTACAGGCATTTAGCTGTACTTGAGTAGAGCAAATGATTCTGTACGCTTCAGAATTCCTCCTGCTGTTGCTGTTAGCAGCTAGATCATCGAGGAAGACGTGAGGTCTTCTGCTGACAGCAGCTAGATCATCGAGGAAGACGTGAGGTCTTCTGCTGACAGCAGCTAGATCATCGAGGAAGACGTGAGGTCTTCTGCTGACAGCAGCTAGATCATCGAGGAAGACGTGAGGTCTTCTGCTGACAGCAGCTAGATCATCGAGGAAGACGTGAGGT